>VOQJ01003060.1:3609-15916 GCA_015052665.1 Apistogramma diplotaenia
AACCCAAAAAAGAGAGGAGAAAAATTGAGGTCTGCTGGGTTTCCACCCAACAAAAAAAACCCCAAAAAATTTTGGGGTAAAAAAAAAAAAAAAAAAACCCTCAAAGTTCAATACAAATGACCAGGAGCCTTTACCGAGACTCGGACACGGTAAAACTTCTCATTAATGGGAGGGTTCACGCCAAACATGTGCCATTACAAAAGCATTACATTTTAACACTTCACCCCTGGTTCTTCTGTGGCGCTACCAGTAATCAAAAGGGAATTCTGTCTTCATCATGTGTGCCGGGTATTAGTAGAACGAACTCGATAAATTAAAAAAATCAAATCTTGCCGCTGAAAGTTGGTGAACTTGTAAAGTTGGATCCTTGTTAGCCCTTTTAAACCTTAGAAAACCTAAAACTTCACACCGTAATGGGGGTGCGAGATGCTAACCTGTTACCTTGCTGAAAATCCATCTTTCTCCCAATTACAAGTATAGCGCTACAGAAAATGTTGCAACGTTTTAATAAGAAGGGAAAAAAAAACATTGGGTTCAAATATTTCTGAGTAATCACCACGTAGAGAAGAAATTCCCTCCAGCTTCCACCTTCCCTCTGGTTGGAATTTTTGCTGAAGCACCTGCAGAGAGTTTTGCATTTTAACTCACACTCCTACCTACACTTGGATTCGTCCCATTAAATCTTAAAGTCCGCTGCTTATCTCCAACCCGTTTTTTTTCCCCCTTGTTTATTCGCTCATCTGGATCTTTACCTTTTCAGTACTGATCACAAGCATAATTATCAACAATCAATACAGTTGGGCCTTTAAGGCACAATCAATTCCGAAGACAAGGATCACTCTTTGTTTCACCCCCCCACCCCACCCATTCCCAGGAGACCCTTTGCCACTGTGAGCCTGTGTTCCACATGGCCTCTCTCACAGCTCCCTGCTGTTTTTATGGACCCGTTTCATTAGCCACCTAGCTCAAATAGTCCCAGAGGAAAGCCAGAGGGGCTCACTGTTTACTAAATGTACCTTTTACTGCATATCATCCTTGTAAAAGACGCAAAAGCCTCTATTTAGAAAAAGGGGAGCTAAACGAGAACGTGCTAATGGGATTGGCATTTCACAAAAGGCAGATTTGACTTCATGCTAATGTGATTGTACTCTCTCTCTGCTGCAGACCAGAATGAGGTGGGTGAGATTCAGAAGAAAGCAAATGTATTTTGTGCTCGGTAGAGTTTTCCAGATGTGTTCAACCTACTTTTCCCAGCAGCCAGGTTTTTGCATTGTTTTTTTTCTTTCTATTATGGATAGTAATTTTAAAAATATGCAGTTTATCTTGATATACAATACAACCAACAGACCTACAAACTGCCTACATTTGAGGTGTTGCCACAAGTCTTCGAATGATATATTTTTTCTTTTTATTTATTTTTGGCAGCCGAGTGATTGGACTAGTTTGCAGACTTTCATAAAGTGTCGTCACAAACTGATCAACTTCAGCTTTCCCGCGTGCACCTCATCCCGTCTCTGTTTTTCCCCTATAAATTTCCACACTGCCCTCCATTGCAATTAGACTAATCAACCTTATCAGCTGTTCGACTGTGAAGCACTACCCAATTACAACCTCAGCGGCTCTCGAGACACTGACTAGTGTGGGGGTATTACTGTCCAATCACATATCCAGCTCTGACACTCTGCAACGGGCTCATCGACTCGGCCTCCTAATCCTGTTCCAAGCATCAGCCTGACATGCAGATGGAGTTGATTCTAAGTGTCTCCATTTGTTTTTTCTGCAGCGGCTGATGTACAGACTCAGACACTCTCGCTTTCTTTCTATCTGCTGATTAAGACTGATCCTCCGGTAGGCCGAGCCAAAGCTAAATTAATCATTCCAGAAATGGGTTACATGTCAATTTTTTGGTGATAAGTGTTGGGCTGGATAATGGTTGTCATGTTATATTGGATGAGGCGAAAACAGAACAGGTAAGGAGTGACTTTCCTGCTGAGGCAACCACTATGGATTTCAGCGGTATGGATTATGCAGCTAATGCAGCTGAACATGATAAACACTTTTTTGACACGTGACAAAGAAAAAAGCAGTTTAGCTGGACAGTTTTTATTTTTTTCCCCCCAATGAACCAAATAACAACCTCGTGTACAAAATGAAATGTGTGTCTGGGCTGGTTCTTGGCATCTGAAACTAAACCAGAGCGAGAGGTGAAACTTGGGTTTTGCACATAAACAACCCCAAAAGGAAAGTGAGGGCAAGAAAGTTGTTTTCATCTTGTAGTAAACAAAACATCCCCCCGCGGGGTGAAATCTCCTCGAACATCTGGCTCCATTATAGGCCCCTGTCCAGTCTGCACTCACTGTAGAAGCTAATTAGAAAGAGAGAGCAGATGAAGGGAAAGAGTGAGGGCACAGAGAGGAAGACCCAAGATGGAGCTCCAGATTTTTCAGGCCAGTAATACTCGACCCACATTTTCTTTAAATCTACTTGCGTCTCAAATGCTTCGTGTGAGCTACAACGTAACAGATGAAAAGGGGAAACAAAAGTGAGTGAACTGTATAGGTCCTTTTCGCTCGTGAGTAAGTATCGACTATCAGAAATACATTTTAAAAAGACTGCACCGTGGGCTGTTATATATATTTTTTAATACATTAATAATAATGAATGTTTCTTGGTCAGTTGGTCCATGTAATGGTTTCACAAGTAAAAGGACTGAAACGTGGAACATGAGAATCATTTAAAATCCAAATCTTTTGTCCAAACTGATGTCACACACGGACAGGTATTAAACGAGGCCGACAAACGGTGCAAAGGAGCAGACGAAAGGCGTGGACCATAATCAGGCCAAAGGTATAGATGAGAAAATCCAACAGGAAGCAGGAATTTTCAAGAACCAAACTAAACCAATAAACGGGAAAATATAAGAAACACAAGCAAAGGGCTTAATAGCTTAATACCTTGATTGTACAATAACAATCTGACAACTGGGGAGTGCTTTAGCAGGTATATAGTTATTGTTGCTTTTAATAATACCAAAAGATGGTATTTCTTCTGCTGGGAATGCTAGGAATATTGAGGAACTTTGTAGAGAGATTCAAAGAAGTAAGCTAGCTTGTGTTGCTGCAATGATAACATGATGTGATGTCTTCAGAGAACGCAGCCTTTTTAACTGAAGGTAAATATTCTTTCAAGCTGTGTTTTGCACTAAATATCCACTGATATAGATTAAGAAATGTTGAATTCATATATAAAGTTTTATTTTATGAAAGTAAATGCACTGCTAAATGTAAGCTAACACTTTGAAAACACTTCAGATCTCAATGGGGGAAAAAAAAAAACATGCTGAATATCTATATTGATATGGACTGGGTAATGTGTTAGGTATGAAAGGATTCCACATCTCTTGATGAAAATGAAAATTATTAACGTACAGAGGGCTGCAGTCAAAGACGCCCAAAAATCAAAGTGAAAGAACGATGCGGCGGGTTAGCCCATTTTGTAGAAATTTCTTTGCAGCAGTTCAAAGTGATATTCATTAGTTTGTATGGCTCACACATGCTTGCATGCTCCTAAGATTTGGACCAGGGCTTCAGAGACACTGACACCAGTGCGCTGCCGGAGGTTTCACAATAACATGTCAACAAATAGAAAATCCATGATGGTTTTTCCATTAATCTGTCATGGGGTGAGGACAAATCTTTTTCACTCTTTTTGGTATGTTACAGCAGGAAAAGCACTGGAGTATTTCAGGCTTGTCCATATGGCTTTTTAAGCCATGTAATGAAATTGAGTAATCATAGATAAAATTGGTTTCCTGTACTGCCACGGCAAAATATCTGCTGGGAGGAAAAAAAAGGTCTCAGACAACAAAGGTGTGGTCGTTAGTGTGGCCCACCTTATTTTCCATGTGAAGGGCTCAGTATACCTGCCATGCTGACAGGTATACTGGGCATAGTCCCATCCGTTTATGCTGGGCGTTACGGCGCTGCAGGTGGCCGCTGCAGTATTCTGCTCAATGATAGGTGTCGCCATCAGACAATCCTTCCACATCAGCGCTGATAGAGGGGGTGAAGAAATCAGAAGCTTAGAAGTTGCCAAGTTTATTCCACGAAGGATCATCTTTTCAAATTGTTGCAACGTCTCCCTTTGTATAATCTCGTGTACTGGTGGATCATTAAAGCAGCAAAAACTGACATCGTACGCTCGTGTATTCGAACCAGCTGTGGCGGCGGAGGCAGAATTGACGGCTTGACAACGGATGTGATTCCTATTTGACGTAGACTCTGTCGTCAGGTGCCGTTCACCAGGCACCGTAAGACGGGTGTAACACGGCCTCGATGTGCACTGTGCTTGAGTTGACCAAAAGTGCACACAAACACTCAAGGAAGCAGCAGCACTGTCTTAATTGACAACATCCTGAGAGAAATCTGCCCACTGGGCCTGAACAGTTCCTTTGAAAGGGCCTTTGACAGAACTGTGGGCCATTCACTCTGAGGAGCAGAGGAGCGCATCACCTCACATTTCCGCCTCATGGCTTGCTGGAAATACTTCAGGAGAGGATGTTAGAAACCAATCTCTCCCCAAAGCCCTCATGACAAGCTGAGATTGCTGACGCATAGGCTTTGATAGCTGAATGTGACGGGGCCCTCTCCAGCAGAAGCTGCGGGAAAGAGAGCGCGCTGTCGAGCAGCTCACCAAATCAGCTTCTCTCTCCTTATACCACTTTTGAAAGCTCAACAATTTACCTTGTAAGCAGAACTGCTGCACTGTGCATGTGTATTCTGCAGAGTCTGCACCGCAGTATCATAAAATCCTATAGGCACCAACCTTTGCCTCTAACATTTCAGGCAGCATTAGGCTGCTCTAGGCTCTGCACTGGCATCGTGCTGTAGTGGGAGATGAACCAAGGTGGCAGCCGAGGAACTGAGTAATTCTCTATGCCAGAATCAATATCTGCATCTCAGGTCACTGGCTTAAATCTCTGTGTGACTTTTGAGTTTGTTATGAAAAAGTAAATTCATAAATTGGTGCTTTCTCCTAACTTTTGAGCAGCTGACTCCAAAATCCAATTTATCTTTCATTCTAAAAGCAATCTCCAGCAATTTAACAGGTACAGCTGAACTCGGGCTGTGTGTAGCTGTGGTATAAATGTAGTAAATGAGTCGCACTGAACTTCTTCAAAACTGTAATTATTCAGATTTAAAAAATTTTTAAGTTGAATTGATTTGGAAGATCAAGGATCCCAGTGATGTTGCTGCTGCTGCATTGGGGCATTCGTCAGCAGGGTGTCAGAAGTGAGAACATTGCAAGTGCAGTGTGAGTTCCCCGTACTGGTAATGTGTTCCCCTCCTCTCCTAAAACCACAAATACAGAAATATTTTTTACACTAAATATTCAATTGGACGTTAATAAAATCTTTCTGATTTCTTAGAGCAGGGGTGTCCAAACCTTTTTCAAGGAGGGCCAGATATGTAAATGTGCCCGAGGGCCGGCCGACAGTCCCTGATGTTATTTCATACTTCATGAAATACAGCTGTTGTTTTTTTTTTAATAAATAAAGAATATATAAAAGTCACTTTGCCAAAACATGACTGCAGCTTCTACCTGTGACTGGACTGTGACCAGTTAAAACACAGCATATATATATTATATATATGTTGAAGACACCAGCGCTAATTTCTGTTGCTTCGTTTGCACACCCGCACATGGGGGGGTCCCCTTGCTGCCGATGTGAAGCTCGTAAGTATGAAGGGAAAAAAGTCCCCAAATGCCACAATAGTAACAGCAAAAAGTTGCTAAGTTTCTCATTAGTCATTTTTTGAGAAAAAAAGTCACTAGGTGTTTTGAGAAGTTGGCAACACTGTGTGTAACCCAAAAGCCTCACCCAAATCACACAGCATTGGCTCTGATTGGCTAATCATTCATTCTTCTTCTTTTTCAGGTTTTGAAGCACTTGGCAGACACCTGTTACATCATACTGCCTTCAAGAGGAATTGCATGCTGAGTTGTATTCATTACTTAGGCTGGTGGGCAAAAAATAATGTTATGGAGCGGGCCATGTAAAATCCCAGTTTGGGCCATGTTTAGCCCACGGGCCGTAGTTTGGCCACCCCTAACTTAGCACAACAAACAATCATCATAAATGGTATTTAGTATGTGTGCGTGTTTATGTAAATGTGTGTATATGAAAATCACACACCATTTAAAAATGTTATGAATATTTTTTGTATGACCATTTTCTTTCTTAGTGAGAATTTAAAATTTTAAGCAATTATTAATTATTTTGAGTTTACTTTTCCTCATATTTATTTCAATCATATCTTGCTTTTCCATTTTATTTTCAAAATGGCAAGTGAGGGAAAACATGTAAATGTTTTAATATTTTTTCATGTTAAATTATTTTTCTACAGTAGAGTTAGTTGGGATGGGACTAGAGGCCTGCTGCCATCTGTCCACTGATTCTGCTGTTCCAGCTCATCTTCTAGAAAATAAATTCATCCTTGCAACATGTTCCTGTTTGTTGACATAATGCAGCCAACCAGTTAATATCGGCTACATATGCAAGATGTCATGAGTCATCCCTGATGTAGTGTCATTTGCAGCCACGGTGACACACTGAGTGTTAAAATGATCATCTATAATCCAAAAGGTCCGTTTTCATTCTTAGCCCAAAGCGAAACCTTGCGTCTTCGGGTTTGAGCCTGAATCAACTTGATATTGTGCAGTCTGAACCTGGCTCAAGTCATAAAGGAAACAAAACAAATATATCAAATAAACATATTTTCTAATATACATATTAGAGCCACTGGTCACCACAGTGCTGCAGTCTAACCCCACAGAAAAAGTTGTCGAGTTCGGCTGATTAGTGGTAAGAGCTTAACTTGCCATTCTAATCACTGGTGGCCAGCATCGTCAAATTAACTTCTAAAACTTAAGAATATATTTGAGGAATTAACATCACTTGTGCAATGCAATTTTCCAACCTTAATTTATGGAAATAGTCATTAACAAACCTACTCAGGTGAAAACCGTCTTAAAGCTTTCATTACATACAATATTTATGAAGAAGTCATCCAATTAGCGGCACACTTCTTAACTTGGATTCAGGCGGAAGATGAAACAAAGTTTAGATGTGCAAACACATGCGTCAGGATCAGAGGAAAATGTTATTAGACATAAACACAAGTGTGTTTTAAAAAATAAATTAAAGGGGCGGGAGGGTGCAGGTGGATGAGGTGGAAATGAATCTCGTGAAACTTCCTGGAAGGGTTTTAACACTGAAGATAACACGGATCACACATTTTTGCATTTTAAGGTGTTTCAATATGGATTTAACTGAATGCAAGTTAATGAGAAAATCCTGGATTTGGCACAGGTTAGAATGAGATTATACAAAGTACTGCAAAATACTGACTCATCAGTAGTGTCTAAGTGGTAATGTTTCCAAAGCAACGTGCCCTTATTTGGTTTACTCACATTGGTGTATACAACTTTATAACACGTCTGGATTTTGGCTCATCAGTGACCCTCCTCGCGTGTGTTTGGAGCCACATTGTTATCTGTCTTAGTCACATTAATGCAGACTGGTGTTGTTGAGCTACATGTATCTCGCTAACCTCCCACTGTAACTCTGTGCGCTGAAACGCAGCTTGGATTAAGCCCGTGGCCCTAACCTTTCCCTCTAGCTGTGGAGAGAGCAATTTGCCTGATTCTGTCGCCACCGTGGGTGGCTCCCCTCCCGATGACATCTCCTGCTGTGCGCCCAGCGTCGCAGGCCAGCTCGCTCCCTGAGGGGTGATCAAGATGCCAGAAAAAAGCTCACTAACACCTGCCACGGAGAGCATTGTGCTGATTAAGGGAGAACTTTGACTCTCAGCCGACAAGAGCAGAAGGAGAGGGGGAGTGCAAGAGGAAGACAGTGAGGGACGGAGGAAGCTAACGGGCCTGTTGGGGGTCAGGGGCAACAGTCTTGTTATGCTGACAGGATCGCCAAAGTCGCAACACTCTGTTGCTTCATTCAAGCATTCGATTTGCATACAACACAAAGATTTATTTCTTATGTCAGCGGATTCTTTAGAAAGTGCCGGGCTCTTGAAACAAGAGTGCGATGCACTGAAGTTAAGGACTGGACAGAGTGTGCATTAGATGCTCTACTTCACACTTAGTAAACTGGCCAGTAATCCTGGTGAGAACATGCTTCAGCTGCTTGTGCATCCAGACAGTGTATTTTATATGCTTTCAGCAGCGTCTCCCAGATGATATTCTTAATGAGCCTTGCAGAAAGCCCCTGTCATCATTAGAAGGCCCCAGGGGGAAAAAGCTGGTCTGACTGCTTCCTGTTTGACCCTGCTTTTCTATTTGAAACACATAGGGGATGAGGTGGGCTCTGCCCAATGAGGTTGCAGTGTGGGTGGCTCTGCTATTAGAAGTCAAGAAACCCAGTCAGTAATGACCAGAGTGACCACATGTGGAGAGAATCTGCTGACCCCAGAATGGCCTTA
The DNA here is from genome assembly GCA_015052665.1 of Apistogramma diplotaenia. NCBI lineage: Eukaryota > Metazoa > Chordata > Actinopteri > Cichliformes > Cichlidae > Apistogramma > Apistogramma diplotaenia. The sequence goes on from VOQJ01003060.1 coordinate 12,108, forward strand.
AATGATAAAAATAGAAAGAGAAAGGATGGTGCCTCAGAGACAATATGAATGGCATTGTTTGTTCGAGGCTATCCTTTTCACTGGCTTTTGTTCATCCTTATTTCTATTAATATTGAGGATTTCAAAATCAGTTAGCTGAACAATTGCAAACAGAAAAACAAGGAAAAAAATGATTTATTTGGCGCAGTCCATTTCAAAGTGCCTTGTGTATAATTTCCCAGTTATTCTCAACGACTGAAAAGACAATTAATGAATATTAAATGTTTCTTCTACTTTTAAGACCAGTGGGTAACCTTTTGTGTTTCCTTGTTCTTAATTAACCCCTTCCTCTACTGAAGCAGTGCTTGAGATCCCCTTTTCTTTGCAGGATTACAATTACATTCTAATCACTGTTTGCAGCCTTTTCTGTGTTTGTGTAAGCGTCTAATCACTGTGTTCTGTTTTTTGGGGGGCTCCATGCTGGGTTTCATTAAGGAACAGCACTCCCCCACCTCCAAACTCTGAACCATGCGGGCTCCGGGATGCTACTGGGAGATTGCAGGCACGATCTGTTGATTGTAACTCATTAAGCTGAGGTAATTAGCGCCTGTGAGATAAGTTTAGCAAGATTTGGTGACATTTTTGTTGTTGTGAAGGTACCACCATTCGAAATAGACATTAGGAGTAATTACACCATGGCGGAAAATACAAAGGGCTATTCTAAGAACATGTTGCACAGCTAGTTTACAGACTTCGAAGGCAAATAACGTCTCCCCTCAGATTAGCATGAAAGGAGCAGCCTCTCTAGTTGGACAGTGTATGAATTTCTAATGTAATTCCTTATTTGAAGTATCAAAAGGAATTCAATATGCTTGAAATCAAGGATAAGAATTATGCAGTATATGTAAATGTTAATATTACATCTTGTTTAACAAAAGATCTTTTGTATTGTAAGTCTTTAGGGTAAATCCTGATTTCCTTTGACTGAACATCATGTGGGCTTACAATGAACAAACACTTGAATTAAAAGGCTTTGTTGCTCAACGCAATCTGTGGAGTCACAGTCATTTACAAAAAAAGATAAACCATTTTCACTTACATAAAAATTGTGTATATGCAATGGAATAAAGTCTCTTCGAATCAGACTTGGTTGTGATTATGCTGCACAGCAGAATGCATTTAAATTCTGCAGTTTTGGGCCATACATGGTCAGGGGAGGACGCAGGGAAGACATAATTACAAAAGCTAGTCAAGCCTAACAAAACATTGCTTAGAGCCTGTATGACTATTGCTTCTGAGCAAACCTTTTTTTTTTTTTTTGTCACTCCCATTATTCATAGTCTGTGCGAACCAGACTGGAATTAGTTTATTGTAATTCTAGAGGAGAGTAATTGTGTGGCGATAGCTACAGGATGAGAAAAATTACTGAGACAAAGGTATTTGTGTGAAAAATCTTATCTGGGAAGGAGAATAGTTGGAATCTGTGGCATCTCCTTTATTTAGTTTTTTCCCCGATTGGCTAAAAGTTTAACTCACGTATATAGAAAGATCATTACAGAGTCTGTGTGCCTTTAGCATAAGAAAAAAAAATACATGTCTGTTACGAAAGCATGTGGGCACAGTGGGGCCATAGACCTACTGGAGACAATATACCATTTTAATCAATGCTGCGCTTTATGAGAATGACACCTGCTGAGGCATATCTTCAACCTGAAGAAGTGCCTCAACTTAAATGATTATTTTAATCCATGGTGTGTAATTGTAATTGGCAAAGGTAACATTGGATGGGTGTAATTTAGATCTCCATTGCCTTTAATGTTCTTTGAACGGTTAGAGAAGAAGTTAAGGAGTCCACATGGAATAAAAGGTACCACCTGGATAGAAAAGGCTTCCCATAGCTACATATACACTTCTGTCAGCAGCATTCTCATATGTGACATGCACACACAGACACACACACAGAAAAGCTTTAGCTATATTAAGCACAACACACTCATTGTAATATAATCCAGTAGAGCAGGAAAAATCACCACATTATTGGATAGAGGCAGAAATGCCCATCTTGGGTACATGCCATCTGTCTCTGGGAATCAATCAATCGCCTCAACCCTATTACACCATCCAACTGAACGAGGAGAGAGACAGAAGGGAGGCAGTGAGGACAACTGCAGTCTCCTTCTGACCAACTTTGCACAGCTTAGGGTCTCTGAAATTTATTGTCAGTCAACTTATTGCAGCATCCTGGCTCCAGTTTATGATGAAATGACACACCTGATATCAAAACAAGGTTCAATGCAACCCATCAACAACACGCCAATCACGCAAATCCACTTTATTGTCTTTCATTTCCTTCGCACATCTGGTGCTACTTCCAAGTGCTGGCGAAATGCTATAAAACCGGGCTCTTCGAATTCACCATAGCTTCACTTCAGATTCTTAATGAGTAATTTAAGAGGTGTGATCAGGAAAAGAAAAAAAATTATCAAAAGTACTCAAGTAAAGTAATCAGTAGTCAAATATCCAGATCAATCATAGCAGCACCAATGAAGCCTGCTGATTATAATATTCTAACTTATTTACTTAATGCATTTCCTGTTCTTAAAATGTATGACATAGTTTTATGTTTGTCTACAGTACATATTCCTGACAAAACAGTACCAAAAATGTTTGTGAGTTGCCCACAACGTCTCTCTGACAATGCAATGCAATGCCTTATGGATGCAAAGTTAGCATCATGCATCCTTCTATCTGTAAGTGACCATGCAAAAGTATTATTGGGTGTCCAAAATTCTAATTTCCTGCTTTCTGTTTACAAAACCATTTAGTGTTTATAATGCAGAGAGTAGAGAATGAGTGAGCAAAGGGGTGATTTTGTGCAAAGGCTATTTATTGGCCATGACTAGTACCTTCCTGGCATCTCTGCTGGTTGCCTGGTAACTGGTTCTCTGACAATTTTTTAAAAATCTTTTAACTCTCTAGCAGAAAACAAATAAGCCTGTTTCCCAAAATATTTAACTTTTTCTTTATCAGTAGGGTAGCGAGTAGCAGTTCACACAAGCAGTCGAGTACACAGCTCAAACACACAATAGAGACCTCGAGGTCCGATGGCTGAACACTGCACTTCATGATTAAATACTCACACTCTGTGTGCAAAGCCTATTGTTTTGTGTTTTCTAGTGCAATATCACAGGCATGTTAGCATCAGGAAAGGTGGTGGAGTTTTATTCATAAACTATACTATCTGAACTCCTAATGCTATGAGGTTTCGGACAACAGCATTTGTGAGGTGCCACCACTAAAAAAAATAGTCTCACAGGATGAACTGCTGTCGAGACAAGCTCAGAGCAGACTTGCACACACAGAGATTCCTTCATTTATTACTGAGATCTGCTTGACCTCCCTGAAAGTCAGCATTGCATTGTAAGCCAAGGGTTTTTCATGTGATGTAATCATATTGGAAAAAAAGGTCAAAATACAGAATGCTCAACAAAAACAGAACACACTTTTGCTTTAAATTTTACACAATTTATACAATTTGACAGCACCGTCAACTTGCCAAGGTCACAATCCTGTGGTTTCAGAACACATTTCTTCTTTGTAAAAACCATGAACTGCATTATATTCTTGTTTATTTCAAAACAGAATTTTAGGAAGATGTATTAAATAGTGTAATGTGTGCTTGGTAATGATGGTGTATAGCATCAAGGGTCGAGATTAGACATAGAAGCTGTATCATTCTTTTTTATGTGCTTAACTCAGAAACATCTGTCAGGATATGGTTAGATGGTATCTTTCTTCTTATTCTCTATTCAGCTGAGTTCAGTTCAATT
>VOQJ01003060.1:15955-31981 GCA_015052665.1 Apistogramma diplotaenia
GAGTTCAGTTCAATTCAGTTTTATTTATTAAAGCGCCAAATCACAACAAACAGCTGCCCGAATAATTACAGCGAAACCCCAACAATGAAAACAACCTCCTGTGAGTGAGCACTTGGCGACAGCAGGAAGAAAAAACTCCCTTTTAACAGGAAGCAAATTCCAGCAGGACCAGGCTCAGAGAGGGGCAGTCATCTGCTGTGACCGGTTGGGGATAGGCAAGGGAGGCGAGACAAAAGACATGCTGTGGAAGACAGCCAAAATTAATAAGCTAATAATTAAATGTCACACTATGCACCACACCGACAGTGCACCACCTTGTGGTCTCCTCAATGTATTACAGTAACAGGGAGAAAGTGCACAGTGCGTCCTTTTAGATGGATGAGGCACTCATCAAACCACAAGTGCACTCACAGTGAGTTAATTGAAAAAAGAAGAAAAGTCTGCCTCAAGCTCAAAAACAGAAACATTAATTGCCATCATTTGGTTCAAAAGTCCCTAGTACTCCATTCTCTGTCGCCACACATTTCTATATCTTTCTCGAGAGAAAAAAAATGGGACATTATTTTGAACTCTACTCTCACTGACTCTGGCCTATAAATAGGACCTTGATGATTTTTCCTCTAGCCAAGAAACTTCCATGTGAGTAGCAAGAGTTGACATCTGACCACATTTGTTGTCTAAATGTTACAAATAACTGTAATTTACCATGCCAGAGCATTGACCTTATTATGCGGTGAACAATAGCGCTGCCACTTTTTTGGACTTCCTTTAGGCCAATGCCGAGTCCTTGATGATATATAATACCACTTGGCAGGCAAGTTAATTATAAGCTGGCCCCCAACACTTGGTGTCGGTGGAGCCCGCCATCTGAAGGCAATGCGACTGTGGTGGTAGTGGTGTATGTGTGTGTTTATGTGTGTGGGCAGTGAGGAAAGCAGGGTAGTGCTGTTATCCAAACTGTCAGAGTCACTTTCAAAAGAGTTGGGGAGACAAGACCGGTGTCTACACCTCTCACGCATTCACAGCCATTTAGTGTGTACACACTGTACACACTGCTGCAGATGCTACAGCATAAACGTAGTGGGAAAAACAGGATGCCGTGCACATATTGTAATCTTGGCACATGACAAATGCACATATGGACTCAACTCAGAGTTAAACAGTTTACGCTTGTTGAAATATTTTATGTCACATATGAAAATTTGTCAACACTTCTTCGTTAGCCAAATAGCTATATTGTCTTGGCAAACTGTACACGACAACATACACAGCATGAAACTTAGTATAGCACAAACACAGGTTCTTTAAATTTATCCTGAAGTTAAAAACCAGTAAAACAAGTGTTTTGTAGTCTGCCTGGGAGCTATTTTTACCAGGTCTGATAAGCCGAAGATGCTGCATTGTTACGCAGTTGGATGCTCTAATGTCTAGTAACCACTCAGTTTGTTCACAGCTGCTAGCAAAGCATAGAGCATGGCACTGTGAACGCACTTCTAACCCTGTCATACAAGCACAGGCGCCAAATTGCACAAAATCCTCCCTCTCCATTGCAGCTCAGGTCATCGGGGGCTGGATGATTAAAGCGAACTTTAAAACTATACGTTTTGATAAGCATGGCACAAACTCTTGTTTGTTGAATCTAAATATTACTGCCATCCACTAGTGTCCTAGAACAATGGCTACATTCACACCGAAACACCCACTCTGATTAACTTTAGTGAGCTAGCTAACATTAGCTAATTAGCTTCACTGACTACACATGATGAATCATTTGCTCCCTTTTGACAGCCTCGGGAATGAAATTAAATTTAATCTAACACTGTGCCTTGGACTTTCCACCAGGCCACTTTTTAGCTCTGCAATTTTTATTTTTTTTTTACACTGAATATGCTTATATGGTGCCAGCATATGCTAGGAAAGAGGCACACCAGACAGGAAACTGAGAATTATTATTTAAATGCCAAAGTGTGACCTGCCGTCTTGTTGAAGAATGTTACAATACTTTGGTTTGATAAATTGAGGACAACACTCAGCAGCAGAGCGGACCATGACCATTTAAGCATTTAAAGTACTGTTGCTAATGTAAGATGCTAAAACGGGGATTTTGATGTCTTACGTTAACAATATTTGGCTCTTCCATAAGACAGAAAAGCAATCTGTTTCTTTTGGTCTGTAATATTCCCACAACCTCTCATATTTCTCCAGCCCACTACAAAAAAGGTCAAATTAGCTCCACCTCAATCAGCTGTAACAGCAGCAAGCTTTTTACGCAAAGTGATGCTTTGGTGTTAGTCTTCTAATATTTAACTCCGCCTATGTGTACTACTGCTAGTGCTTCTGGGCTCCTATTTAAATATTATGTTTTCTACTGAGCTTTTATTTGGAACTGATGATTTTTACACTGCTGTATTACACTAAAGCAAACCCAACTTATTTAAAAGAAAAAATTTAACTGATTATTTTTCATCACTTCGCAACAGACGACACAGGGGCCCATACATTTCTGAATAAATGGAGACTAAGCATTGTGGTTTTGAAAATGTATTCAATTTTGAGGTACTGTCTGCTTTTGCTGGAAGTTATTGAGATAGATTAAAAAAATTCTTTAACTTAACTTTAACTTTAACCCGAATTTCCCTGCTGTGGGACAATAAAGGCTGTTCTTATCTTATACTAAAAAAATACCTTCATGTGTTCAAGTACGATGAATAGCTACTGTGTGGTGTGGACGAACTCTCGGCGTGCCCGTGTTTTTCAGCCAGCTTCACTTTAAGGCTAACACCATATTTATGTCCTCAGAATTACAGCTAATCTCCCCATCAAACAGGAAAGATTTACAGCAGCTTACAGGCAGAGAATCCAGTTTGGCTTTGCCTGTAACAAGCCGAGCCATCTCCCCCTTGTCTTCCATCAATCTGACAGTCAACGTCGCTTCAATAAACCTGGCCCTGTCTAGACTCACTCTTGCAGATTTAATTCAAACAGCTGTTCACTCCTTACTCCAGACGCCCTGAGCACTTCCACTGAGCAATCGGAAGTGGATGGGGGTGGAGAGGAGTGGAGTGGAGGAGCTCGTGCCTATCTGGAGAACGCATGCTGGAGGTGTGGGAGGAAGTGACCGCAAGGGATAGGAGGATGTCAACTGCTAGTTAGCTACACATTTTGGATTGTTTTGTTTTCGACTCTCATACAAATTGCTATGACCTGAACAGCTGTTGCTACTGTTTTTAGAGCCTCAGTAAATACATCCATGTTACTGCACTGTTGTTAATTAGCATGATGCAGATCTATGCAGAGTCTCTGTGTTATAAACTAAAGATGATTGTGTGCAGCGGTTGACTAATTTTTGGTGTAATATACCCCCATATATGATGAGCAAAAAACTCTCCTTTTATGACTCCACTTCTATTGAATATCATGCAAATATTAAAGAATTACCAGAATTTTGTACTCGAATAGCAGTGCCACAATGAGTAAACGCCTTGTTGTGATGCAATTTAAATTTTTTTGATGAGGTACGAAATTAAAATGTGCATCAAAATGTACTTAAAGCACCATTAGTAAATACAGATTTGTCTAATGATATATACTCCATGTTATTATTTACTTATTAAGGTATCAGTATGTAAATGATCTTAATATTGCTGATAAAGGTGGAGCAAAGTGAATTACTTTTTCTTAAATTTCCACTTTAATGAGTTTCTATGCAGAGTCTCTAAGCCTTGTTTCATGTTAAGCTATGATTTACTTGATGGCGATATCTGTGTAATTAATCTGCAAAGGTTTGAAAAACAACTGCAGGGCATGAAAAGTACAATAATTCCTCTCTGAAATGCTTCGGAGATACAGTGCTTAACAAATTTATCAGACCACCTGTCAAAAAACTAATATTTAAATAGCTATTTAATTATATTATAATTATATTTTAGCATTAAAAAATATGATTTTGATTAAAGAGCTTACGGATACTGGTGGATTAACCATTACAGAAATATAAAACAATGAATTTAGTAATTACAAACACTGTTAATTTAGTTCAGCTGTGGCATTAATCTTGCATTTGGTGGTGGTCGAATACAATTGTTAAGCGCTGTAAATACTCAAGTACCAATACCCTTAAAGCTGCACCTAAACACATGAAGTGTGCCAGCAGCTACTTTTTAAAAAATTATGATTTTTTTAGCTAATTTTACTTGATCTGCTCACTTAATAACAAGCCATGTCTATGGTAAAACATGGCCTAAAGTTGTTACGACTGTCTCTGCTTGGTGGGAGGTGTTGTTGGCATCTTTTCTGGCAACCTGCTGGTTATTATACTAATAAATGCACTAAAAAGATACCATCAAACCTACTTTTTATTTTTTTATCCTAGTTTGTTGTATATTTTTCTCATTCAACGTATTAACACTTTTTAATGACCCTTGCGATCAAAGTACCCAGCTGTCTGGGGATCGCTGGCGTATGAGCGCATGACTGTGTAGAGGCTGCGTGTGTGCATGTGTTTGTTGTGCCTCATCAACCATCTTGTCTCAGCTCTGACCAAGCCCCTGAGTGGGTGTGCGGGTGCCTTGTGTATGAGTGTGTGTATGTGTGTGTCCTCCACAGTCCAGCATTCAGACTGGGACTCACAGAGCAGATTGCCTGGCTGCTAAAGAGGTGCTGAGGCCTATGGTGCTTCCCACCCTCCCCCCACCCACCCAGCGGAGCTCCGCAGATGCCCAGGTACAGTAAGCGCTCTTGTGTGCATAAGCCCCCGCCACTAGACGGGATGGGTGGAAGGAGAAGTGACAAGCATGGCCTCACGCTGGTCTCCAAGCTGTCCTGCAGATCTGCTCCCTTCGTCACTCTCTCCCTCTCACAATTCAATTTTTTCTCGGTACCCCACCCCCACTCGACACTCTGACTTCTGCTTCACCCCAAGCTGAACTGATAAAGAATTGTGGAAGACCGAAAAAAAAAAAAGGGGACAGATACGAGGGAAGGCACAAAGAGGAGGGAAGGAGGGAGGCCCAGTGTGAAAGAATTGTGTTGACAGTGGGAGAGCCGGAACAGAGCAGTGAATGCCCTTCATTATGAACAGTTGGAGGCCGCGCATGGCAGGCCACATCTGTCTCACTTGTGTTTGTGTGTTATTTCCTTTTGTCTTTTTGTTCTTTCCTCTTCTTACAGCCTCTTTGTCGAAACACCTCAGATACATTGCAGCCTCATAGCCAATTCCTCATTACAGTACTCTCAGTGGAAATAGCTATTTTTCACCATAGCTTAACTCATTATTGGGAATAGTGATTTTTTTTTTCATTCCCCTTATTTCTCTAAAAATGAAATATGGATGGCTGAATGGTTACGCTTCCTAACGAAATGTGATGAGTTCTGATTGGAGTAGAAGGGATTGGATTGACTTCATCACTCATAGCAATGTTTCCAGTGTGCACCGTGGTCAGTCACATGATGGGGATTTATGAAATCAAGTTTCAGGAAGCTGTGAAAACGGCAAGAGAAGAAAATTGCAATTAATTGGATGTAATAAGCAGAGTGGGAGAAAAATACAAGAGAAGTTGGAAGTGGGGGATAAAAGAGGCATAAGGTTAACGCAAACCCATTTTGGCTGTGAATTTCTACTTTTATTTAACACGGCATTAGGCGAGGCATACTGACAAACCTTGTGAATGGAGATGTCAGAAGGCTGCGGTAAAACAGCACATTTGGACCGGATGCTACAGTGCACCGTGAATCATGATGTAAATTAAAGCCGGCAGATGCTGAGAAAGGCTGAAGTTGTTTAACCAAAATGACAAAACCAAAACCAAGAAAGAAAAAGAAGCTGCAGTTATTATTTGCAGGTTTTAAGCTTCTTTTTTTTTTATACAAATAAATGTTTGTATTTTTTAATTCAGGTTTATTTTAACTTGTGTCTGAGGTAGGTTTCATCTGAAGAAGAAGCACTCTGAAAGCGCTGACCTCTGCCATGCAACTCAGAATTTACTTTAGGGCAGCATGACAGATGTTTACTTTGATTACACAAAGACAAATGTAGGAATAGGCACTGATTCATAAAGAACTGGACATAAATAACTTGAGCGTATTACGTTTTTGGTAGTGTTTGCATGTGTGGGTACAGCACATGGGCATATAGGGTGTCTGTAGCTCAGGAGATAGAGCAGGTCACCCATCAATCGGAAGGTTGCCGGTTCAATTCCTGGCTGCTCTGGCCTGCATGCCAGTCTGCATGACAATCTTCTCCTCCTTCTTTCTGTTCCTCATTCCCTCGCTCCTTGGGCAAGATACTGAACCCCAAGTTGTGAATGTTAGATAATAAGCACTTAGCTTAGTTAAACATGGAAGTGCTTGAATGAATGTGATGTGAATGTAAACATGTTGTATAAAGCGCTTTGAATGCTCAGAAGAGTAGAAAAGCGCTATATAAGAACTAGTCCGTTTACCATATATGGTGATTCTAAATATCATGTTACTTTGGACCTCAATCTATTGACCTTGAAGGAGATGTCTTAATGGAGCAATAAAACCAAAATTGAAAAATTTTGGTTCATATTTTAGTTTAGAGGAGGTCAGGAGAAAGATACAACACAGTCATCTATAAAACATGGTGGAGGGTTCACCGTCTGCATCCACATGCAGAGAGAATGAAGAAATTGTTCGCAATGCTCCACACGTTTTTAAAAATTTGTTGCTGTGCACATGGTGGACAGTTGCAATCAGGAGTGTATGTGATGAGCATGTGCTGAGTCTACTAGAGTGAAAACGTAAGCATTGGTTGTTTCAGAAATTACGACTAATATTTATGTTGTTGAAGGTAAAAAAAAAGCGACATCTAGCAGCCGTGCACAAAAGTGCGTGTAAATAACGTTCTCGGTTTTGTCTGGCAGTCCACAGAAAAAGACGTAAATATCTACTCCTGACCCTGACCCCCAACCCTAACCACAGAGGAACGAACATAAAAGCAGGTTAAAAGAGCTGAAAATGTATTGGAATAAGGCCACGAAGACCCACTTCCGGATATGGCATGCCAAGGTGGAAGTAGACGCAGTCACTTGCAAAGGCGGAAGTAGGCGTGGTCATTTGGAAATGTAAATATAGCTCATATTTTGGCCCTGTAGAAACGACGATTCGTACGTTTTGATTACAACAAATGCTTACGTTTTGTTTGGAGGACATGTTTGTCTATTAATAGTCTGCTCTCAGTTCACAATCCTCTGCAATCAGGCTGAAGGTGGCGGCGAATCCAGGCTTCGTAAAAATGTTGAAAATACCCTGAGAATACCTTGAACATGCAATGTTCAAATTCTAAAATCTTTACATTTCCCATGAATTTCTGCAGATTGTTTGCAGTCGCTCGTCTGCAGAGGGTCTAAGAGAGTTCAGCCTGTTTTAGAATAAAGGTGGTCCTAGCAAGACCACAAGACTTTTGCACAACACTGTATGCTACATCTTTTGCTTCACATTGGCATGTTAACAAAGTAGCTCACAGAAAGTGTCATTTTATTACAGAAGCTGATGCAGAAGTGGTTACACATACCTGTACTACTTTATTTAAAAAATTTAAGACACTGATGCGACACTGTCATAAAGGAGGAACAGTTTTTTAAATGTGTGTTGTGTTATGACTAATTGCCGACATGTTTTTAATCCCATCCCATGTCATAAAGGGAGGGGATCTTTGCATAAAACAAACTCCATTAGATGAAAAGTGAGAATGACTGATACTGTGTAAAAGGTGAAGCATACTTGGTTCCAATTGACACTGAGTTAAACAATTCAGTTAGTACATTTTTAATAAAACTGTTCCATTGGAAGGTCAATATACCTTATAGTTAATGGAATGTGCACATTTAATGTTGTCGTTAATGAAAAGCACCGAAAAGGTTTTCATTTAACAGTCACAGAGTAGCTGACTGCATCCATGATGTGTAGTTTGTGTTGGTGTACCCATACCATATCATGCAAATTGTCACAAGGTTGTGGGTTATTTTTTTATTTATTATATTCTTTTTTTAAAGGAGCACTGAAGGTCATGTACTGGCTGGGAGACCAGCGTTCTCCATATCCATTAGGCCAGAGGGACAGTAAATAAAGTGGGGATGGAGAATGCTAATGGAGCTCTTCATTTTCTCAATAGCATAATTGAATCTCGAACTTGTCCAAATCAACCTTTTGCTGTGGGGACTGGTGAACAAGAAGAAGTGGCCAACATGCTAACAAATGACCCCCCACCACACACACACACACACACACACACGCGAGCATTCACACTCCATCCATATGTATGCATTCCACACACGACAGGCGAACTCGTACGTGCATTCATACCCTGGGGAGCAATTATGTACTCCTCCCAAACACATGTACAATGTAGGTACAAACAGGACAAATGGACAGATGAACACAGATCGGAACGGACAGGTATACAGAAGGATACCCACACACATGCTGGGAGCAAGTCCTGAGATGGCCCTCTGATTTGGCAGCCTCTTGACCCCTCCAGCGGGCACTTAAAAGGCTTGAAGACAATCTTCTCCTCCTTCTTTCTGTTCCTCATTCCCTTGCTCACTCTCTTTCTCTCTCCCACCTTCTGTCCTCGTTTTGGCCCCTGTCCAGACAACCAATCAGAGTGATGGCTTTGTTTTCAACTCTCTCAACCCCCTTTCCTCTGCCATCGCATCATTTCCTCCTGCAGTGTGGGTAACATCCAGGAATCCAGGGCTGACGAGCCCAAAGAGATGTTCTGGGAGACAGCCAATGCTGCCAAGCCAAATTGAGACCAAACTCATATTGGTCTTAGCTCAGGAAAAGGGGTGGGTGGGCAGTGGAGGGGAGATAGGGTTACTATTTGATCTGTGAAAGGATTTTGCACTCTAGATATATTTTTGGTCCCTCCTCCTAAATTATTTAATTTAAACGATTTGTACTTTTGGCTGAAAGTTGGTCACTCTGGCCAGTGGGCAAGTGGCCAGTTCCATTTTATCAGTCGCTTAACGAGGTTCCAGTGTTCCTGTGTTAGTTCTCAACTTGGTGGAGTCATTGTCCGCTAGTGGAATGTCTTTTTAACTTAGTTGCATGGTTTTTCTGTACTGCAGTACAAAAGAAGTTCAATAAAAACAAAACGCATACACCACAAATTTTTGTTTCAGCTGCTAACAACAACAACAACAAAATCCGTTTGAATTTTAGTGGAATAAAGGTCAGCACTGCCACGCCTCACCAGAAGTGGCGCTGTGCACCACCACCGAGCCCCGCCAAACAGTTTGAGAAACACAGAATTAGCCTTACAGCATGTTGACCTGCCAGCCTTAGTCACTATCTTCTGGTACTTTGGATAAAGCTTTTCTGCCCATTACCTCCAGCCCCCTATCTTGCAAGTTGATGGCCATCATCAGCGGACAAATGAGCCTTTTTTTTTTTGCTCTGCGTTAATCCGCACAGACACGCTTCTGTTGTTCACTGTATTTAGACTCAGTCATTTGGAGCCAATTTTGGGAAGTATTATAGGCAAAAATACTCTGTGCTCTCTTGAGATGGGATTTTCTTCTTTTCTGAACATGTTTATAATTTTTTTGAGGGCCTAAATCTTTAAAAAACCAGATTTTACTGTGGTCACACACATATGTTTCAGTTGGAGCAATAGAGTGAAAATATAAAATAAGCCCCCCTCAGCACACACACACACCTCCCCTTTTATGATAGAAACATGCCATTTCATTTGGGATTAATGCTTCCTTTATGAGGGTGCATATGCAAATGGAACACTAATGAACTTAAAGTATTCTCTTTGTGAGAACTGATTAACCAAGGCGCTCCTCTGCTGCACATTTACATTTTTCTCAAGTCAAGTCAGGGTTCTCCAGTCACAAATTACAGTGCTTTTCCAGGCCAATTACATTGAACAAGTGCACCATTATCCAGTTCTGAACATCACACATGTATATTTGCCCCCTTCATTTTCTCAAGAGTGCTTCAAGCCAAGGGCTTCTCCAGTGAGAGGGGTGCAAGAGGAAAACAGGGGAAGTCAGAGAATGAGGGCGGAGGGAGAAACTGAAGGCAAAATAGAGAAAGATTAAAAAGTGGAGCAGGGAGAAAGATAAATTGGGAGGCATATAGGTGGTAGTCCTGTTAAATAATTTTCAACAGCTTAGCCAATTAAAATTAGGAACAGGAACTATTTTCTCTTACAAATGAGGCCAGATTTTTTTTTTTTTCAGAATTAGTGGGCTGACCTTTTTCTGAGAACAGGCTTTTTTTTTTTTTAAAAAAGTGACATAAACAAAAATGAGCAGAAACAAGGTCAGCAAAAAATATTTCAGTGGCAAACTAAAACAAAATCAACGTGAGCAGAGTTCTAAACACTCCTGTGAAACAGGCCAGGACTCTTATTGGCATGATATTTGTCAATATGATTGTTGGCTTTTGTGTGTGCTGATTTTCTGTATTAGCAAGGCCAGTCACAATATATCAAAGTGCTGTGACTTGATGTGCCAACAGTCACCACTTGCCTATTTCTGTCCCCAGAGGAACAATAAGGTAGCGTGACTGCACCGCAGCCCCCTACAGAATAGGCTCTAGGAATAGATTGCTTTCGTTCTGTGCTCATGCATGAGGAAGCAAAGGGCAGGAATCACATATTATTGTTGGAATCCCACAGGATACAGAGAAACATTTTTTTTTTCTTCTAAAGCGCTGCACCTAGCCACTTACATGTGAAGCTGTGCTGGCATTCAAGCACAGAGTGACACCTGCTTTTTGCAAAACAACAATAATAAACCAAAATCCAATCTCACAACAGAGACAACTCCTGTTGGAGTGACAAATGTTCAGGGGCCATCTCCAGCTAGCTTTCCAACTGTTCTATTCATTACCTTTCCCTCTCTCACTTATTCTCCTCAGCTGCGGCTGCCGTCTCCTCTCTTCTCGGCATGAAATAGACACTCCAGGAAGTACATTTTGTGCAAACTCTCCTCCCGCTGCTACAGCTGATTTCACAAATGATGGTGAAATGGCCAGGAGAGCGAAGGGGTAAATGGAAAAAGATGGCTGTTGCACACTATGACCATATTCCTGCACTCTCCTTTTTCATAGATAACAGGGGATGATTAGAAAACAGCAGATGGGAGGGCCAACATTAACCTCCACCAGGGCCATGGTAAATTTAGTTTGAGGACTCCTCCGTATGAACTGAATTCCGAGGTCAGACGTACAAGAATACATGCAGACAAAGGTTTGTGCACATGCATGAACAGACAAAAATAGAGCAGTCCTATTACCCTGAATCCAATCCAGTTTAACAGAAAGCTACTTTCCAGGACAGGAAACATCAGGAAAGACATTTCAGACATATGAGCTGTATTCTAAGTGGGACTGGACGACCACAGTTTGTAGATCCTTTGCTCTTGTTGGAGTGTTTGTTGCCTGGCATTGGTGTGGTTTGTAAATCAGGGAGTCAGACAAAATAAAGCTCAGCTAAAGTTTTTTATTTTTTATTTTATTTTAACGTTGTAAGCTGGGCAGCTATTAGGATGTCTCACAAACCTTTCTTTAAGTTCCAGTCCATAGCTCAAGTCAGACAAAAGTTTGAGTGAAAAAGTTAAAGCCAGAAAGCAAGATTTTGTTTACCTCGATGAACTTGAAAATTACAACACCACAATGTCCAAATCGTACACACTTAATTTCATATAAATGTCCAGTTGCCAGCGAGAATCAAAGTATTTGTATGTGCAAGGTTGGATCTCAAAACAGGACTGAAGGTGTGCGTGACGAGGAGTTTCTCTTTGACAGGTTTTAATGTGTCAGTAGATATGCTCGGCACAGTCTATAACAACCATGTGTTGGCTACATGTGAAAAAGAATATGATAATAGCTGAACCAATACTCAAATGGACAATTTTTTCATTTAATTTTAATATGACAAGATTTAACTTCATTTAATGGTGACCTCAGCTTTTACTTAACATTTTAAAGAGGCAAGGTGATGTCCACAAAGACTTGTGTCATTGAAGATAAAAAGCAAATTGTAAATATAAATGACAACAAAAACCACGTAATTTCCACACAGAATAATACTGTGCTGTATTCAACTTACAGTAAGTGGCAAGGTTTTTTACTTAATGATTTGACAGTGAGGCCGAGCACTAAGCATCGAGCACAATGAGATAAAATTCACTGTCCTTGCTGTGCCAGAAATAGGCATAAAGCATTATGTGCTAGCAACAGGTATTTTTCAGGTTATATTTTTTTTAAGTAAAAAAAAAATCATTTAAGTGTATTAAAATATTTGATAATCAGTTTGTATTGGTTGTTAAAATTATCCATCAATCTATCAATTTGCTGCCACTTACCTGGGGCTTGGTTTCAGGGGGACCAGTCGAGGCAGAGATGCCCAGACCTCCCTCCTCCAGGTCTTCACAAGGGATTACCAAACTAGCCGAGAGACAGAATCTCTCTGACTTGGAAGTACTAATTCTCACTCTAGTTGCCTGTGTCTTGGCTGCCAACCACTCCAGTTCTAACTGGAGGTCACTGTTTACTGAAGCCAACAGAATCACATCATCTGCTAAAAGCAGAGACAAGTTCCTGTAGAGTTCAATTATTTCCATAAAACTTATCATCAGAGGTGATGCAGTCCTGGTGACGTATTTTTTGCAGTGCAAACCAGGCTCTGGCTAAAGTCACACAGTGACTAAGCAGCCTGCAAGAGTGCACAATCCCCCATATTCCTGAAGCAACCCCCACAAAACACCACAAGGGACACGCTTTTCCTCTTGAATCACCAGATTGTCATCACCAGTATCTTGGCATAGACCTTCTGTGTAAGTCTTGAGGGTGGAATACACCTTCTTAAAAAGGGGGAACATCATCCCAGTTTGCCCAAGGGCACTGCTCCAGATTTCATATGATGCCACAGAGGTATTTCCACTGGAACAACCCCACAACAACCAATGCCTGAAGAGACTTCGGGCGAATTTCAACCACTCCTGGTGCATTGGCTTGTGAAAATTTCTTAACCACCTTGATGATCTCAGCCACGGTGATGGCTGATTTGTCCCCCCTTTGTCCAACTGTCCTCAACATATCCCTTCCTTCCTTTATACAGTGAGGTGTTTTAGCTTTAGCCACTGCCTGATCCACACTCTGCTTGGCCTACCTAGTCAGTTGTAGAGTCCTATAACCAAACCAATCTCAATAGGACTCCAACATTTCAAAGGCCCACCTCCAGTTTAAGGATTACCGCCATACCTGGCACCAATCAACTGTTGTCCACAGCTCCTTTCAGCTGCCTCAGCAATAGTGCAGAAAGTAATAACTTTTCAATGCAATTCAATTTTATTTATATACCACCAAATCACAACAAACTGTTGCCTCAAGGCACATTATATTGTAAGATAAAGACCCAACAATAATTATGGAGAAAACCGTACAGCCAAAAATGAGGAAGCACTTGGCAACAGTGGGAAGGAAAAACTCTTACCCCTTTAAGATTTCAACTCACTTTACATCAATAGAACCTTCAGAAGCCTGATTGTAAGCATATGTATGAAGGTAATCCATAGTAACTACATAAGGTAGCTAACAAGTGCACTAACCCACAAACACATTGAAAACCGTTTTCTGTATCTACATATTATGCGAGCTGCAGAAATGCCATAGTTGTACACGGTAATGCACATGATAAAGCACACGGAGTACATTTTGTTGTTAGAGTTTGCTACATGATTTTTTCAAACCCGTTAGAGGAAGGATACAGTATTCTGGGACACGGTGAATGGATCATATGTAAGTGTTAATCCTCTGGTTTCATGTGCAAAAAGAATTATTGCTCTATCATAAGCTTGATCAAAAGGAAAGTTTTGAGCCTAATCTTAAACATGTCTCCTGAATCCAAACTGGGAGCTGGTTCCACAGAAGAGGGGCCTGAAAGCTGAAGGCTCTGCCTCCCATTCTACTCTTAAGTATCCTAGCAACCACAAGTAAGCCAGCAGACTGTGAGCGAAGTGCTCTACTGGGGTAATATGGTCTTTAAGATAAGATGGGGCCTGATTATTCAAGACCTTGTATGTGAGGAGAAGAATTTTAAATTATATTCTAGATTTAACAGGGAGCTAATGAAGATAAGCCAATATGGGAGAAATAAGCTCTCGCTTTCTAGTCCCTGTCAGCACTCTAGCTGCAGCATTTTGGATCAGCTGAAGGCTTTTCAGAGAACTTTTAGGAGAGCCTGATAATAACTATATAAAATGAGATGCAAATTTTGACCAGTGAAAAGCAGGTTCAAAGTAAGATTTGCATACTGGTTTTTGGTAATGTGCTCTCTTTGAGAGCCTATAATTAGAGGAATGCCCATTAATCACAACAGCAGTAACCTACTGTAACATGCAACCATAATGCTGAAATGCAGGCTTTATGTGTAATGCTTACCTTCATGATGTTGATATTGGGTATCTAGCACACAACACCTGATATTTTCATATGCTTATTCACAGAGCCGTGCAACTGCATGGCAAAAATAAATTATATATATATATTTACACATATATACACACACTCTATATGTAAGTAAAACAAGTCACTTGCTTATACATGATAACCTCTTAGGGATGTTTGTTCCTATTCTTGCTGCCCAATCCTGCAGTCCTGCTCCAGCCCACCTCTTACATTTATATGCAGAACCAGCACACCCACTCTCTATGAGATCACGTTCTAGATTACCCTGTTGAAGGAGATTTTCATCTCAAATTATGTTTCATCATATCTTTGAGACTACTTTATTGTAGAGAAGGACTAACATTCAGTTGGACACCAATCGCTTGCACAGCCACTGAAGCATCAGTGGATTTCCCCCAGTGTACAAGCTCTGGCTCTTTAATAAGTTCCTCAGATTGTGAGTGACAGGTTATTTGCTGTTGTGGTTCAAAATAGACTAATGGGAATACTGCAACATTTTCCTTTAATCTCACCAGTCCAATCCAGCCAGAGATTGGCTGATGCTTCAAATACCGTTGTAAATCAACAAAGTTTTAATGCGACATTGTTTTTATCATAATGCATTAGGGAATTTCAAGGTTAACTGGCTGATAAAAGTGAATAACAGATTTAAAGTTATTCATATGTTACTGAAGTTCATAATGCACCAGGCTACTAGTTTATGTTTGCTTTAAGAAGAAGTGCAATTTTGCCAAGCGCTGGAGTTCCCTGATATTTATTTTACACTTTGAAAGTTTTGGCTGCTTGGACAAAGACAGGAATGTGATAAAATGCACAGTGTGAAATAAATAAATAAAAAGGTGCTGTTAATCCTTGCAGAACTCTGGCCAATAACCACCCCATCTTTACAATCTGAAAACAGTGCAGATAGAAAACTGGTGACTCCTCTTACATAGTTCCTATTTTCATTGTAGAAATGTAATTTGACAATCATACAATCACATAATCGGACATGCTTGTAAGTGACATGACTGTAGGAAAGACTAATGATGCATAGTGTGACTTGCTTTATCCTTTGAAAATGGTTTAATTAATGCAAACATGAATTTTCACTAATAATAATCCAAAACTGCTTCTAAATTAAATGGGAAAATGCACTCTTTGGTTATGCTCTATAAAACTACACAGGCTGATCTATACAGTCATCAGCAGGTTGTGATTTGGTTGTCTCCTTCAAAGCGTAATGACAAAATAAATCAGTTTCATGAGTTTACACTGCTGTGCTTTGGTTACCTTTAGGCAAGACTTGCATTTTTTAGGTCAATATGGTGCCTTTGAGGGTGAGGGGTACACACTGGGAGTGTTTTGGCTTATAGTACAAACTTCTCTTATCGCTCGGAAACCATGGTTTTGGCTATGTTTGACAATCTTTGATACGTATAGTTCAGATTATGGAATGATAGTGATAATACTTACATAATGCTCTTGGGAATCTTCCTTCACCCATAATATAATCAGATGCTTTGTTGTTCCATCCATGTACCCCCCCCCCCCCCCCCCCCCCCCCCCTCCCTCGCTACTCTAAAATCCACCCCACCA
>VOQJ01003063.1:8576-41479 GCA_015052665.1 Apistogramma diplotaenia
ACAGAAGAAAGTGTCTATAATAGCTGGGTGGGTGGGTGGGTGGGAAATGAACATTTTGCTATTGTTTCCAGTCCATAATCCTCCTACGAGAAGTGACTGTTAAAAAAGGTGGAAACAATGTGTGACTGTGATGCATTTTGACAACTCGGTTATTTCCCAAAACTCTGAATATTTCTACCTCGGCTGGAGTTGTCTCCTCTCAGATCGTCCGTGTGTACAAACCGGGATGCATCCACCACCTATTCCCCTCGACATTCAGCAGCTCTCCTCCCCCCTACATCAGAAACACACCCCAGCATCTGCGAGGCTCTCTCTCCAGTGATTGCAGCATTTCTTTCCTGCCTTGGTCTTATCCTCCCATTAAGCTCCCTCTAACTCTCCTCCTCACCTCTCTGTCGCTCCCACAGGGCTCTGCATTCACAGGAAACCGCCGTGCTCTCCTCGCCGACCCACCCTCCGCCCCTCGGCTCTAAGTGATCACACTGTTTATATGGCCTTTTTCTTTTATCCAATTTCACACGTCCCGGCTTGTTTACCAGCAGTGGGGGCCACAGAAAGCCACGGTGCCCTTTTCCTTCACTCTCCAGCCCCCCTCATCCTTCTTTTCCTTCCCCACTCTCCTCTCGTCGCCTCCACCCCGCCAGCAGCTTTGCAGCAGAAATAAAAGCTAAGCTTACTTCCTGTGTTTTCAATGAATGTGATTAGGTTTCTATTTTTGTACAGGCTTGAATCGCATTCAGCAGAGTGTCATTTATTGAATCTGGACCCTGGAGCTCTGTTCTTAACACAGTGGAACAAGTATTGTCCAAGGCAACGCACTTCCCTCGTTTCAAAAGCCGTAATGAGGGGAGGCAGAGAAAAGTGGGAGTGGAGTGAAATGCTCCATTTAATCATTTTATCTATGTTTGAATGACGTCTAAATGCTGGAGTACAAAGACGTATACAGAACGATAAATTAAAGAGACTAAGAGTCTCTTTGATAAAGTTTCTGGAACAAATAAGAAATCTGTGCATAAATATGCATACTGAGTCTGTATGCGTCTGCATTACATGAGAAGAATCTTAGAGATGAAGTAAAGGAGTGCAGTACAGCGAGGGTCCGATTAACCCACAAGTTCAGACTGTGTAAAACATGCACATCCATCCAGGGGTGATTTAGATAAATATGCACTTTGGGTTTAAAACTATTTTATTTCATCTAAAAAATCGGATCATTTTTAAAATCCAAAAGGATGCACCACACTTCGAGTCCTGTGTCAAAGCCGCCGGCCTAATGCCCATTCCCCACCTCTCCACCGAGTGTCAGGAACACACAAACAAACGGCACTAAAAACATCCGCCAAGGCCACCGAGCCGCGGCTGAATTAATTTGCCGTCTTACCCACTTAGATGAAAAGGTCAGCATTTCATCGTTGCGCCTGAAGGTGAGGAAACTGCAGCTCCAGTGTTCGTCTGTCAGCAGGACTGCACGAAAACTACAAAGCTGAATTTTATGTAACTTGAGGAGAGACGGAGGAAAAGCAGATCCAGATCGCTTTCTGTCATAGCAGAGCTGTTGTGCCTCTGCGTTTAACCTCCTCAGACCCCGTGTCCACACGTCACTCTGCTCACTAGTGTTAAAATAAACCCACTGTCCCCATGTAACAAAATACAACTTCCTGTTTGAAGAGCAAGCTTCGTTTATGTACATATCAGGTAAGCTCAGGTCTGGATGTATTTAAATGTGGGTGTTTGACGTTTTGGATTCCTGACTTGATTTCTTTAGTATTCTAACACCGGTTACAGACTTCTAAAAATGATAATTAGTATATAAATTAATCTTTATATGAATATAAATTCTTTCCCAGCATTGAAAGGCCACTTCAAGAAGGAATCCTCCACCAAGGCTGCTGTCCTGCAAGTGATACAATCTGCACTAACAATTTGAGGAGCTCTTCCTCGCCCACACTCCCCCTCTGGAATGAGCTTAATGAAATCCATTCCAGCGGTTTCTGCACAATATCGTTAGCATCACAGCATCCTTGCCTAACTCATTTTTAGGCAATAAGGGGCAATAATGCAGGGTGCATGTACAGCGTCAGCAAAGTAGAGTGAGGCAGATATCTTAATTTAGCCTAAATACGACTTGGATAATTAAGCCACGAGGCTAACGATATGCTTTTCACATCAGGGCTTTTAAAGGACTAATACGGGACTAATGAAGACATGAGTGAAGCTGAGTCTCAGGCCAAGTCTACGCTCCCAAAACTGAGGGAACCCGAGCAAGACTTGAGCACCAAGTCCTCAAAAACCAGAACAATCCAGAGGGCAGACTGGGAGCTGTCCCTGGTGCTGGTTTTAGACTTCAACAGCATGAAAAATAATTATATTCACATTTAATCTGCACCAATTTCTGGGCATTTATGATAAAATGAAACAGATTTTTTTTTAACATTTGAAGCCTGAGTTAGCTTCTCCTGAAGGTTGTCTGAGGCCAATAAGAAGGCTGTAAGTTTTTCTTTTTAACCAGCGCTTTGCAGAAACAAACTGATAACAGGAATCAGAGTTTTATTAAAATGTTGGCTTTTTGCAAAAATCTTAAAAACAACCAATAAGAAGGAATTTAGATATATTAATGGCACTTATAGCTAAGTTACAGCACCAACAAGAAGTGAACTGTCTGTGGTCCAGACATCATAAGCCTGGTTTGAAATCCCACATCACACCTGACATTTGGTCCCTTTAAAATCAAATCTGTTGCTGAAGAACAAACGCGCTCCGAAGAAAACTGCACATCTGGGCAACATTTGGACAAAGCAAACTGCTCTCTGATAAGCTTCCAGGCTGCTCCTCACTCGGACTTCAGTCTGCGATGAAGTTCAGAACAGATGAAAGTGGATGTGCTGAATTCCATCCATTAATAACCTGAAAAAAAAGCTTACTTTCACGTCACTGCAACTGTCCCTTTTTCTTTCCCGTGTTTCTTCAGCCAGTGATATTTAAATTACATTTAAATGCTCAAATCATTTCAGTTTTATTCTTAGAGCTCCAAATCATAACATATGTCACACTGGGCACTTTACATAGTCGGGTCAAGACCTTGGAGGATTTAAGAAAAACCCAGCAACAGCAAGTTTGTTCTCTGAACATCCACCAGGTGTCCAACAACTTAGCTGAGGTTCACACTGTTGGTTGGTTTATTGATCTCCTGTTAAAGATCATCTAACATATTCAGGCATAACATATTCCTCGCAGGCAGCTGCTGCTGTTAGATCCCCAGAAGCCCCCTTTGTGACCACGTGCACTGTGCGCTTTGTGACTTCACCACAGATCTTAAACTTGCACAGCAAGCAAAAGTTAACTGGAACGAGATAACCTTGAAGGTGAGTTTAGGCAAATTCAAATCAGGCGAGGCTTTTGATTTCTCAGAAGCTTTTGATCACACACTCCGTACGTGCATTTTGTTCTCGCGCTTCTTCTTTCACAAGCCTTTCCATAGAAAGACGGGGATGCTAACCTTAATCTCCCCCTACACCTCACCCTAAATGAATCACTGCTCATCTGGCGTATCGCCGTGTTTGTGTGAATAGTTTATAAGACTGCTTAAAGCCAGAAGCCTCGTCTTCTATTCTGGACCAGTAGATCTTAACACATTTAAACGAAGATGCCACGAGGGCAAGCAGCTGCTCCGGGGGACAAAAGCACTTAAAATTAGAGAGGCCGCCTGTTTTAATTTTAAGTTTTAATGCGCGTGGAAGCAAGGTGCATGTGAGTGACGGCGGGGATCGTGGCCTAACTGCTGGAGAGACACACCTGCAGATGCATGCACGAGTCAAGGGCGTGATTCGCATCACTGCCACACACTTGGCATGTGCGCAGCGCTGCTTGAAGGGCTGCTCTTTTATTCCACAGATAGACAACATCAGGGAGGAAAAACAGTCCCACTCACAGTCAACTCTGCTCCTCATTCAGCAGTATGGAACCTGCACTGCGGCTGCATGCACCACAATGTGACCCATAAATGGAGTTTTTCCACAGTTTTATTAGAACTATTCATCTGACGACTTTAAAGGCCACAAATGCAGACAAAACAGCAATAGAGCCGCATATTAAAAACCCATCCACGTCGCCTCTGCCGTTCCCTCGCCCCTGCTGCAGATTTATGATTTATTAAAGAGCAAGAGGTGTCAAGCGCAGCCTTGGTCTCGGTGAACCTTTCTTGACACAGCACTGCTGCATACAAGGCAGGCTGTAACTTACAGCTTAATCCACTCTAATAGTTGACTTTGCTTCTCCTTCACAGGGAAGCAGCAGCTGCACTGTGTGTGTTCAAATGGCACATTAGTGCAGACGGATTACATGACATAAAACATAATGGGGCGCTTGGTTGGCAAGATGGTCAAACTCTAAGGAGTCCACTTGTATTCTTCCATGTTTCCTCTGACTATTGATCATGTGCACCGGAACACAAAAGTGGGGAAACTATAACAAGAATACCTTCGTGTGAAGTGCAATCCAGCACAACAACAGCACCACCACAGGAACGAGCCACAGAAAGCAGCTCCAAGGTCCACAATAACAAGTTTCCCACAGGCTGTGTTCACTGCAAGGCTGCTGCATTATATCAAGCAATGGTCCCTGTGACTGCTTCTGCTTCCAGGCAGCAGGTGCAGCATAACACTCAAAAATAAATGTAGGAAAAATGAGGTTTCTCTACCAGGTCACAGTCCTCCGACAGGATGACCCGCTGCTTCCTGTTTTAAGCTGCATCCCTGTGATAGTTTGTCTCTTGTATTCGAATGTTCAGATTGTTTTTGATGCATGTGGTTGTTGCCGAGTTTGTGAATCCATGTTACACACTGTAATCGCCACTACAGAAACATGAAAGTAGGCAAATAAATACTGTTTCATGTTCCGTTGGTGCGTGGCTACATGAGCTTCACTTTCCGGACAATTAATCTGTTTGGCTTTAAAAGGAGTCCCACAGTTCTAAGAAGCTCTGTTCGATGAGCTGCACTGTTTAGTCCAATATGCAGATTTGATAATTCAACATCAAGGGGCAGATTTACTAAGCGGGGCAAAGTGGCGCGCTGCAGTCCGAGTGACATGCTAGGGTATGCTAATTTATACACGCTAACAGTTCGTTTAAATAACAACCAGCCTGGCAGCTCAGGTGCAGTTCAGGATCCAACCAGAGGGGGCAGCTTTATTTATGCCACGATTCCATAACTGACCTCTGTAATATATAGAAAGTGCTCAGTGTAAGGTCACTAGGCATCTTGTATTGGACCCCCACACACACACACACACACACACACACACACAGAGCTCCGTTCTGCTTGGTTTCACCAAAAACACCAGCGTCACCGAGGAGCAGAAATATGTAGGTCTCAGCTCTCGGTGCATGGTGAGGACTACAGCCGATGATCAGGCACCATCTTCACAGCCATCCAACTGTGCCAATTATGCACTCGTTCTGATCACCTCTCCTCCTCTAATTCCTAATAAATGAACACTCGTAGCGGCAGCAATCACAGCCACGGGGAGCAAAATAAGAGACACTTTTTTTCCAGTGTTAAATTCAGTGTAAACTGCATTAGTAAACCATGTTTATAGGACACATTTAAATACACTCAAAAATCTGGAAACATAGAAACACTTGTGCAATAAGGCGAGCGACGGTAACACCGGCTCATGCTGTCAGTCACTGCAGCTCTTTAAATGCTTTTTAATGCCAAAACAGGGTTTTACATTGGCACAGACTGTTTGTTACATTTGGTCCCAAATATGACAAACTTCAGCTTTATTGTTTTGTTTTTTGGGTGATTTCCTGTTAGATCCCAATAGAATCTCCTTGAGACGGTTCTGTAAGCCCGTGCCCTGTTTCGGTGGGGTGCTGCTCTTTTCAAAACATGTGTACCGAGGTCCCAACCCCTGAGCTCAGCCCCTGAAGCATCCTAAGGTATCAGGTAGGCATGCTCACAAACAGAGAGGTCACTCACAGACTCGTGGGCCGTCAGGTCAGCCAGGATGAAGCAGCGGTACTGCTGCTGTCCAGGGAGCGGCTTGTTGTAGAAGCCATTGTACGTTTTTTCGTCACCCAGCGTGAAGGTCTCGGGGAGAGACTCCAGCTTGGCAGCGATGTAGGGCTGCAGGAAGTCACTGCTCTGTCTTTTCCTTCTCTGCAGACTGCTGTCAGCGCCGGACTCCAGGAGCTACCAGAGGGAAAAATGTTATGAGCTGACATGAACATAAAGAAGACAAAACAAACCTCATCTTTGTAGATCAGGGCTCTTTTTATCAGAGAAATCACAACTATTTATTTCTACTGCAAAGTGCTTTATATATTTATAGTAACACACAGTATAGTGAGTGAATTTTTAGTGTTTTACTTGAACTAGCACACGAAAAAGCAACAAAATGCAGAAACCATCTCTTCCTATGCAACATGCAGTTTGTAATCATCAGTTGTATTGATTAGGAATAACTAAATCGCCTCTGCGTGATTGCTCAACACAGTGAAATGGATCAGTAAAGAAGAGCAATCAGTGAGCAGGCCGTCTGCTGATATTAGCTAAAAAGAATTATAATGAAGTTTTATTGAAAGGAATTTGTGGAAAATGCTTTAAAGTGATGGTCATGCTGCAGCGTTCGTGATACATTGAATCATCAGTCTGATCAAAGCAGTCATTTCTGTATTGGTGATTTTCTGAATCCAAATTGAAGCAATAAACCTTTTTATTGTTGCTATTGGATTTTATTTCGCCCACCAAAGCATTAAACTGTTGAACCATGAAGAATTCCACTTCAAAGATACCTTTATGTTATAAATCTGTACTTTTAAAGCGATGCACTTATGAACACGTTGGAGGAGACCAAACACTTTACAGTCACCAGGACTGAATGAAGTCTGAAGGCCTGCTGTGACATTCAGGGAGGGTCATGGTTTCATTACAGAAGCTCAGCTGCTCTCTGCACACACACATTCTTGCGCAGTATCTTAGTTGTTCCCCGGACTGCACTTTTCTGGACCCCCACTTTGGGGGTCACTGCCCCGAGTGCTCTGGTTACCATGGGGACCACTGATACCTTCATCTTCCACATCCTCTCCAGCTCTTCTCTCAGCCCTCGATATTTATCAAGCTTCTCGTGTTCCTTCTGCTTGATGCTGCCATCGAGTATTGCAGTTGTGTGTGTGTGTGTATTATAGGTAGGTAGGTAGATAGGATACTGCGCAGGACCCTCAATTGTGAGATAGCGAGGACGTTCAACCACCTGCTTTCCTGCACTTTCTATCATTTTAGACCGACACGCACCTGCAAACCAACCGTATTCAAGGTGACGCTGACGCACGGGGACAATCGTCCCAGCCTGCAGCAGAGAAGCTTCTTTTTCAGGGAGCTGACAGTTTTGTAAGATAAATAACACAGCTGCCTCGGTTTATCATACTAAACACACAGAATAATAGATAACCTTTGCTGAGACAGGCTGCAGATCCAAAATTAAAAATGAATACTTTAAAAACACTAAAGCATTCAGTTTAAAAGCATCACAGATGAAGGCTCTGGATGCTTCGCCTTATGTCAGTACTAGACGCTGCTTTCTACTTCTTTCCTTTTATAGTCCAGTCCTCGGCTCATCCTACCTCAGTTACGTCACGTGCACAGGAGTCCATGGCTCCTTTCCCCCCATTATTTCTGAGGGTCTCTGGCAGACAATTTGACCTCTTCATGCACACTGGAAGTCTACATGTCTGCAGATTTGCTTACTTTACCCACATTTCAAAGCAGCTTTATTCAGGGTTACTGGGGGGATCAGGAAAGAAAGACCAATCAGATAAGAGCATCTCTTTTTTTTTAAAGGAAGATCTCAGAAGTAATGACAGGCCTGATGTGCTGTCAGCTATCTAAATTTTCCCCTCTATTAGAACACGACTCCATTAAAGTTAAGTGCTTTTCTCAGGCCTAACCCAGATAGTGATCTGCATTTTAGTGAATAAAAAGCTCTGCAGGAAAGAGCACAGGAAGCTGCAATAATGAGCAGCAAACAAACAGCAGACTGAGCAGCTCCATCAGCCTCCAGCAGCTGCTGCATCTCCACATTGATTGAAATATAGAAAACGCAGGGAGGCTAACGTTACTGCCGAAAAGCTAGACTGGAATACGATATAGGTCACATTCAGGCTCCTGTACAAAAGGTACATATAAGTTAGTATTAAATACACATTTATACATTTGCTGCTCTGCAGGCTTTGTGCTTCAGCACCTGATTACAAAGGAGGATACCCGAACAGCTCCATTAACAACCAGCTTTAAACCGAGGCTGCTGACATCAGCAACCATGCATGTGCAACATAAAGCCTTTTCAATACAGTCCTAATAATGTAGATTAAAAGATAACTGCATACTGAAAGTGTCTTTGAGAGCTGTGTGTCGGGAGAAGATCTTAGCAGCAGAACCTCACAGGATGAGGATTCAGCACCAGCCTCAAAAACACAAAACCCAGGCTGAAGATTAATGAAGGGCTGTGGAGCGAAGCTCTGGCTGCTCCTGTGACGGCTTCATCAGGTATGGCTGCTACTGCAAACTAAACAGCTTTTTGTTTGTTTTTCAGCAGCATCTCGGAGTTGGAGCTCCAGAACCATCAAGACCAAAGCAGCCAAGCCTGGAACAAAGATACATTTCAACTACTAAAAATTTGTCAAGTTTCCATCGTTGATCCTCCACACTGAGACGTGAGAATCAGCACCTTCAGGTCCAAGGAGGATGGTGGGATTGGTGGATTGTTGCAGCTGGGGTGGGGAGTTGTTGCCCTTAGTGAAGGAGTTTAGTTGGGGCAGGAGAGCTGGGCCAGAAGGCAAGCTTTCAACTGATTCTGCTGTGTTCCAACCCCTCCCTCACGGTCATGAGCTCTACAAGCAGCCAAAATAAGATTCCTCCATGGGGACGCTGGGCTCCGCCTTAGACCTGCCGCTCCTTTACAATGAAAGAAGCCAGCTGGGGTGTTCAGACACTGAAGAAACGCCTTCCTTCGGATGATTTGTTGGCATGCCCACCTGAAGGTCGGTTTCCGATTCAGTTTTATTTATTTTGAACACAAGTTTCGCTTCTGGCCATTAGAAATAATGCAAGTTTAAGGCACCTCTATGTTTTTTAGACACAGACGCTACATCCAGCTTTTTACCACAACTCATTACAATCAATCAGCAGAGTGACTGAAACTAACAAGGATGCAGATCAGATCTTTACCAACCCAGTTAGGTCCTTTTCCACACTTTTGTTATTCTTTCTCAGATGCACTCGGGCATTTCATAACTTGTCAGGGGGACAGAATTAATGAAATACCCACAACAGTTACTGCACAGCTCAGTCTTGTCAGTGCGCCTACAGCCATAGTAAACCTTGTAAAAGCTCATCTCCTTCACATCTTCCTCATAAAGGTGCCTCATGGATGTAAGCAGCCTGCCCTGCGGTAGGTTCGAAAGCACCTGGAAGAGACATGATGTCTCAGCCCTGCCGTTCTAAAGGAAACACAATCCAAAATATGAGCGCTGCAGTAAGTTTAGTCTGTGAAAAAAATCACAATTTCAGAGTTATTGTCTTAATAAAATCAACCACACAGCTCCCTGGCTACCCTTTAGCTCAGCATTAACCCCGTATCTTTCACAAGGGGTCAGTTTGCCTGATGGGAGATGAGGAGCTACTACACCTGGGGTGACAGAGGACAGTGAAATGAGTCTAAGCATGCTCGGCTATTAGAGATGTTTAGGTGCAGGTTCTAAATCAAGCTACTGTAATAATCTTGCAGGTAGCTTGTTGCTGGCTTGCAGATGAGGGAACGAGCAGGTTCCGGTTTGTGTCACTACAGGACCCCGAAAGGACAAAGATCTGTGGCCGCGCTGCATCACTGTGACACTGACACGGATTATCAAAGAGAATCAACTGACATTGTGTTTAAACAATGTTCAAACATTAAATATCAGCTTTGCCCCTCATTCAAATCTTTTATACATTACTCTGTAATCACAAACGTTTTATTGATTCATGGTCTTTGTTCAGGCTATACAGACTATGAGACTATATATATATACATGTGTCTCAGACTGTGTACATATATCTATAGATGAGTCTCTACATAAATCTATGAGAAAATGAACTTGCTTTTACTACATGTATGACCTCAGTCTCTGCTTCTCTTATTCAAAACAGCATGATGTCATTTTGTATATATTTTTTCAAAATTGCTGAATTTTTACATTCACTGTTCAAGTACTAAGAAGAGACGAGTGGTGAGCCTCACCATGGACTGTGTAATAACTACGCTAACTGTGCTAACATGCTATGCAGTGAGGCCGTATTGCTGTCCCTCTGCATGTCGCTATTAAGTTTGAACACTTTCACTATATGAACTCAATTTCTATATTTTAGCTGGTGTATATAATGCACAGTGTTTTTTAATCAACAACTGTATGTGTGTAACGTATTCTTGTGCTGAGGATCATAAAACTGCTGCAGAGACACTTGGTGAGGCACGCAGTTCTCGTGCCTCATGGCAGGGGGCGATGGTGATCCCAGCGACTCCTCAGCTGCGGAATAATAGAATTAGACAGCAAGCTACAGTAAACAGTTAGCAAACAAGTTATCGATGCTGTTCTTCAAAAGGAGGCGCATGGACTTCATTTATAAGTGAAGGTATGAAGATAATAACATTTTTAAAGTTATTTTTTTTCTATGCTAGTTTGTATATGTAAAGAATGCTGATATGAAATTTTAAATAAAACACGTTAACTGTTGTCAATCAAATGGTGAATAAGCTGCTCTGTAGGTTCATATGTTTGTAAATCTGAGGTGATGATGTCAGAGCCTCAGCTGCCATGAACCTCACCGCACGTCTCTGCTAGTGTTGCTAGTTCACGTTTTGTCCTTCATGGTTTCTCCAGGCTATATTTAGTCACTGGGATTCTCTGTATACAGCACAAGTAACAGCCATATATTCCCGATTCCGAATAATAAAACCCCATGATTCTTCTTTAATTGCCTGCATTTATTCCTACATTAACATTTTTGGTTGTAAACAACATTTCTGTTCAGCAGCTTCTGACCACATTTGCATTTAGTGCCTCTGACTGCACGGTTGTGAGAAGAGTAAAAAATCACTGGAATATTGTTTGTTCCCCCCGAACCTTTTCATATTGTTGTGTGTAATGAATTTTGTAGCCTCGGGGACGCTGGAGGGGCTTCAGATTTTTAGTCTGGTTGGTTGTGAAAATTCAGCACGCAGGCATCTAGATGAAAACAAAGCTAAAACACAAAGCATGCAATGATATCAGGCAGTGCTATAAAAAGCTGAAGAATGCGGCATTCTTCTGTAATCTACAGGCTGGTTTGAGGAAGCCGATTCACAATCACAGCGTTTCTGGATCATAATGTGTCAGTGATGCTTCGAAACCTGCCGGGGTGCCACTAAATTATAATAATCCCATTTATACTCCTGGAGATATTTTCCTGTTCCGAGAGCAGCCCATTGAACACTGGATTGATACTCATGATGCAAGGTACAAAAACTCCATTGTGTCACCAGGGAGACATACTGTACATGTGCTGCAATAACTTACATTTTGACTCACTGTTTTTCTGCCTTTTTCAGAGAAGAAATGGCTCAAATAACAAAACAAATGAGAGGAGGATGTCATTTAGCGGCTTTAATCACGCATTCTGAATGTTATCGGTCCCATGCATGCTGCCAGTAGGTGGCCTCCTCCACCTTGTGTCAGCTCATTACTGCAGGTTTTGCCCTGAAGAACAGAACTAATAAGTCATTTTAACTAAAATAAAAGTCTGGAAAGAGCGAGGAGAGCCACACTCCACATCTTTAATCCGTGACACTTGAGTGGGACTCATCTTTCCCACTTTACTTTCATTCTGAGAACTGCCGCTGTGTAAATCCCAAAAGCTGCAGTTCCTTTAATGGCCACTTGAGGCTGGCTATAAAAGCAGCCAGTCCCAGGATGCTGACCTGTTACCTGTCTGCTGGATCTAACCTCAGGTCAGAGGTGCACTCCAGGTTTTTAATGTGAAATTCTAGTGTTTTATTTTAAGTAAGTAGCAGGTACCTGTTTCAGTTTATGGATATAGTTTGCTAACCATCACATCTATAAAACAAACAAACAAACATGGCAATAAAAATTATATATTTTTGTCTTTTATGGTTTTGTTAGTGTCACAGTGTAGAGACACGGGAAAGCAGGGGGAGAGAGATGGAGGGTGGGGGGCACGCAGCAAATGCCAGCAGGTCAGGATGCAAACCTGCGGCACCTGTGCCTCCTGCACTGCCACGCGGCATATATCCACTGGGCCACCCTGGTACCCCCCAATAAACTGCTAATCTTTAGGCTTGGGCTGCTGTGTAACATGCAAATGAACAGAATGGAATCATCTGCAAATATTTTACTCATAACAGGACACAGAAAATATCAACTGTTTCCCACTGCAGTCCAGAAATGTCTCGGACCCGAAACCTGGACTTTGTTTTTGTTTTATCGGATTCTTGCTGCTCGACAGTCTTGCATCTTCTCCATCGTACTTTTTGTTTCACGTTGCACCAAATGTTTGCAGTTGGTGAAAAGTCTGAACTGCAGGGAGACCAGTTCGGGAACCAGATTCAATCAGTGTTCTCTGCAAAAGGCTTCATGTGGATGGGAGCAGAGCTGATCTGAAACCTGAATGCATCTTTCAGCATTGATGGTGATTTTCCAGCCCTGCAAGCTGCCCGTTCCATATGCACTAATGCAGAGATGCAGGTTTTTGATGCTTTTGAAGTGAGTGCTGATAACATGCTGCACGGTCCCTCTTCTCTTTATGGATGCAGCATTGTATGCTTTATGAATTGAAATTCGCGTGACCACGAAACAGTTTTCCATTTTGCCTCGGTCCATTTTAAATGAGCTCTGGCCCTGAGACGACATCAGCGTGTCTGGACCATGTTTACATGTGGCTTCTTCTTGGCATGACAGAGCTTTAACCTGCATTTATGGATGTCACGGCAAACTGTGCTCAGACTATGGAACTGTTCCTGAGCCCGTGATTTCCATTACAGAATCCAGCCTGTTTCTGATGCAGAGCTGCTGCCCGAAGATCACGAGCATCCAATACCGATCTGGCTGTGATGATGAGATATTTAAATTCTTAGTAGAGCTTTACTCTGAAATTGTTCAACAATTAGTAGATGCAGTTCTTTTGGCAAACTGGCAAACTTTTGGCATCTTAACTTCTGAGAAACTCTGCCTTTTATACCCAGTGATGTTACTGACCGACTGCCACTGATCCTGATTGGTTACAAAACGTTCCTCCAGCTGTTTCTTCTTAGCATCATTTACTTTTTCAGCCTTTTTTGTGACACATTGCTGCCATCAAATTCAAAATAAACCAATATTTTTCTTAAAATGGGACATTTGCTCAATTTCAATATTTGATGTTTTCTATGTTCTACTGTGAATAATTAGGAGATTTGTAAATTACTGCACTGTTTCTTGGCTGCTCTGTTTTCCACTGAGGGCCGCCTGCTGTCCTCATCTATGGGAGTGATTATAACTGACAAAAGAGCCATGGTTACGATCATCTGCAACAATAAAATCAAACCGAACCAGACGCCCGCTCACCTCCTGTATGTCCATGTCTTCAGGGTTTGCCCACCTCCTCAGAGAGGCTGGAGTGACAGGCACAACCACTATGTAGTACCACCTGCACCAAACACACAAAGCAACATCATTACACACCAAACACACAGAGCTTTAATGCTGCTTCAGCACAGCTTACACAACTTCTCGATAAACTTTCTAAACTGTCTTACACACAGCTGGGATCAGTGAGGCTCTGAGCCTAATGAAAAGGTCTGCTTTGGACATTAGTATTTGTTTCCTCCGTTGGCTCCACTCCTCTTAATTACTGCTTACTTGTGGGCAATTTCTTCAGAGAAACAAACACTTGAAACACAATTAATTATTTCTATGTGCCCGTCTTCCTGACCACACTGGGCAATAATATGAAATAAACTTCTCCTGAATCGCACCATTTGCACTGGGATTCTTGCTGCTGATTAACTCCCAAATTGCTTTCTGGTAACATGAGAAGGCTACGAGCTGCAGCGGGGTCACTGTTAATACAGACATGTGGTTTTCCGTTGTAATCATGGAGCCGTTGGGCGGGAGGACTGATTGTCTTTGTTTGCTCTTAAAAGTACTCTGACCTTAAAGAAAACACTTCTGCATCAGATAATTGGCTCGTTGTGAAGTGGGTAAAACATGACAACAAGTAAATAAAGAAAGGCTGTAACGGCTGTTCAAATACCCGTGAGTGGTGTCGCCTTTTATCCTATTTGAACTGCTCACACACACACACACACACACACACACACACACACACACACACACACACACACAGTTACATTTGAGATGTTAAACATAAGGGGCCTTTACAGGGTCCACAGAGCTGCAGTTCGCCTGGTGGCCACCAGAGGGCTCTAAAAGTACATATAGCTCCTCATATTAAAATATCCAGCTATACATTAAAAGTATGATTACAGCATGTTTACAGGAAGTAAAATTCTACTATTCCTTTCTATGTTATTTAGCAATAATCAGTATGTATCTGCACCCGTGTGATGCACCCATACAAGTCTATGGATCCCTGCTAAACAAGCTTGCTAAACCAACATGGCTGCATCCAAAACACTAACAGAGACGCGGAAACGAACAAGCAGCCCAACAAAGTGATAAACTGTCAAAACAGGCCGTCACGACTGACCTGACGGCCGCTCCGGCAGGGACCTTCGGCAGGCTGATCGTCACTTTACCGCCTTCCTCCACGTCCACGTGGGACCGAGCCGGTTTCACCGTCAGCAGGTCTGGAGCCGTTCGGATGGAAACCTGCTGCTGGAGGCCGCCGGCACTGTTTCCCCGGCTCATGAGCACAAAGGAATAATCGGTGTCCGGCTGCAGCTGCGTGATCAGCTTCCTCTTCAGGTTGCCTTGGACCTCCACGCTCTGCTGGTTGTAGAGAATCTGAAGCATGGAGTGACAGAAGTGATGTTCCCCTCGCACTTGTAGGAACAGAAACCATCTACTGTAATAATTATCATTATTAGTCCCGTCTCCCTTACCTTGAGAGGCACTTGAGATTTGTAGGTTTCTGGCACTTCCCACATCAGCAGGACAGAGGTCTTTGTCACAGCCTTCACACCAAAGTTCTTGGTAAACACTGAGGGAAGATCTGGATGATTATTAGGTGGTTAATTTGATTGTGAATATGACTGAGATGATTCAGTGCTGATGAGGAGATGCATTAAAGGAAGACGATGTAGGTGAACAGCACCAGATACAAGTCTGAGCACAAAAACCCCAAGAAAACTGACATCACTGGCACGGCAGCTTTGACAGGTGTCCCTTTGGCTCAAGGTGAGCTGCCCGGAGTCAGTGAACTGAACCTTTTTAGTTTTGGTGGCTTTAATTGCAATTTTAACAAAATTATTTAACAAATAATGTGTCCTGGTGTGTGGGACATGAGACCGTACGCCCCAATTAGTGAAATTCTGCTAATTAGCAGGTGTCTTTGTGATGCACCAACAGAGTCTAGGCTTAGTCCTCATATACTGTCAAATAACTATCATTGCGTAGCCAAAATATTAAGTTTGAGCCTTTAAGTCAGGGCTGCACAAACCAGCGCATGAATCCACCTTTTATGTAAACTGTAGAAGGCAAAAGAAACCTGATTCATCAGAGCGAAGGAACGATAAGAAAACTGTAAATCATTTCAAATTTGTTTGCTTCATCAACATGTTGACCAGCTTCATGAGGTCATCACCTGAAGAGGTTTTCAGTGAGGACTAACTTAGTGAACTAGCTGGATTTAACAGTGTGGGACTCACACACAGCTTTGGGAGCACGAGTCCCTCACAGGAACTCGTGCTCGCCTCCCTGTGCAGAGCAGCTCTGTTTGCTTTTTCCACTTTGTCTCATCAGATTTGTGTCTTAAATGCTGCTTCCCTCATCTAATACAGCCACAAAGTCCCGGTTTCAAATCTCTGGAGTGGAAAAGCGACAGGTACTGGTTAATAAATGAGTAATATTAAACCCCTCCATGTTTTCAGTGGATCATATTCACATGTGTTTCCTTCCTGTCCAGTACAAGATAAACTCTGAATCATCCAAAGTAACTCTTGTAAAGCCAAAGACTATTCTTTCTGCAAAAGTTGCAACTTTAAATTTCTAATAAAGATATCATAAAGCCAAACGCTGTGGATGTAAAATCGTGCAGAATTGTAGAGCCTGAAAGGAGCGCTGAGGTAAATGGTGAAGCTACAGCAGCCCGTGGCTCTCACCTGGCATGGAGGTGGACATGGTCCTGCTCTGGATGCTGGGGCTGATGGGTCCTCCGCCCTTGCTCGTGAAAGCCTGCACTCTTATATCATAGGTCGTGTCAGGCTGCAAACCGTGGACGGTCATCTGCGTATCCGTGGTGCTGTTGGTGCTGTTGTTCAGGCTGTTGATGTCTCGATACATCACCGTGTACTTCACGACCTTCCCGTTTCTCTCAGCCAGCGGAGGCGGGTCCCAGGCCAGCTTGGTGGAAGTGGCAGTTAAACCAACCACGCTCAGATTTTGCGGGTAGCTGCTGGGAATGTCCTCGGGGGTGCTGATCTCCTTTACGTACTCCTCCCCGTTACCTGCTCGGTTTTTGGCGCACAGCTTGAAGACGTAGACGGCTCCCTTGTGGAGGCCGGTGACGGTGAAATGATCGTCTGTCTTTTTGAAGTGTTTGATGGTGAAAGCTTCCTCCTCTGCTCTCTTGTACTGCAGCTGGTATCCCATATGCTCCCCCACCATTTCTTTAGGGGGCTGCCACTGGATCAGAGCGGTATTCCCGATAGTGGTGCTGATCATCATAGTAGGCTTGGCAGGCACTGCAGCACAGGGAGCATTTGCAAACATTCACACTCAAAAAATAACTTTGTATCATCAGAATAATTATTTAGACCTCTGACAGAAAACTGTATATAAAAGATGGACTCTGTGCCTTGAACCTTTCTAATGAGCAGAGTGGCTCTGAGTGTGCAGTGCCATCAGTTTCTTAGTAAAATCCACAGGAGCCTTTTCTAGTATACTTGTGTGTACTTGTGTACTTACTGAGTACTTCTTGCAAAAGTGGACATGCTACAACATGCCTCGCCAGCTATCAGCTGACTGAGACATCAGACTGGCAAAGAAACCCCCGCTGGCCCTTCCCACTCTGGTTTATTTCAGTTTCAGTAACAACCAATAATGGCTTCACAAACTAACAGCTGGTATTAATATTAGCTATCAAAAATAGACAAACGGAACAAGTAAGAGTAGAAAATCCTGGAGGTTATTAAACGGGGACAAGCAGAAATGTGCCGTATTCGTTATATGCAACACACACACACCTGCTCCTGTGGTGGTGGCCACCTTGGCTTTGCTGCGAGCTCCGTCACCCTTGGTCGTGTACGCGGCCACAGTCACAGAATAGGTCGTTTCCGGGAGAAGACCTGTTATAATGGCCTCCTGCTCAGAGAGGGAAGAGGGAGGGAGAGAAACGGAGGCGGAGGTGAAGCGAAGATCGAAAAAAATAAGAAGAAAAGGGCAAAAAAATTCAAGTTGAGACAACAGCTCAGGTCCAATTGGCATGCTGTCAGACGATTTAGTGTATTGAGCAAGTGAAGCACACAACACATGCATCAGCTTCACATTTCCACCACTCGGGGTTACTCTGACATTTCCACACCAAACACAAGCCTGTTCACAGCACCCCAACATACTGTCACTCCACATCCGAGTCTGCAGATGGTCTCTGAACCTTCTGATACTGTGGATTATTTGTTTTCTTACCAATTCAATTCAATTTTATTTATACAGCGCCAAATCACAACAAACAGTCGCCTCAACGTGCTTTTTATTGTAATGTAAAGACCCTACAATAATTACAGAGTAAACCCAACAATCAATACGACCCCCTATGAGCAGCACTTGGTGACAGTGGAAAGGAGAAACTCCCTTTTAACAGGAAGAAACCTCCAGCAGAACCGGGCTCAGGGAGGGGCCGTCATCTGCTGTGTAAATGTGTCTTAGATATACAGTAAGATGCTGACACACTTGCAGTTTATGGACCAGGACAATAACAACAGATCTGCTCTTCGGAGCAACAAGCTAGGAAAAGGTAATGAAAATATACCTGCAGTGAAGTTTTTGGTCCTAAATGGATGCTTAGACGGTGCATGAATTCACACCTGAGGGTGACGACACTTAATTTAACACTCTTGTTAAAGTCAGCGCTGTGTCACAGTTGAGGCTGTTGCTACAAGAGCTAGAAGGGTTACTGCTATCAAATGAATGCATTTTAACCCAAAACATAACTAAGTAGGTTCACCAAACCAGGGAGTGAAGGCAAAGATAAGGAATGAGTCAAAAAGACCTCTGACCGCCTATCTGAGCGAAACGAGGGCGCTATCTAAAGGAACGCCAAAAGACGCCGTGTGTGCATATTAGCAAAACACAGATGGCGTCTGACAAAACTGCATTATGTCAAGCTCTGGGATAACACACAGAAAGAACACAGCAGACAATTTCAAAACAGGATTTCGTGCTGATGCTGCACTCCTCAGTCTGTTCATTTCACACCCTGCTCAGACTTGGAGGTGCCGACTCTCATCCAGGCTACTTCACACTCAGCTGCAAACCCCCACAGTACACACAGAAGGTTACCTTCTGTTAAGGCCAACAAAAACCACGTCTTCTACAAAAAGTAAGGCTGCAACTCTGTGCTTCGCAAAACCGACACCCTCCACGCCCGGGTCATGCCTCGGAAATCACATACAGGAGCGAAGACGAGGGGGAAACCAGAAATTAGAGCCCAGCATCCACAGAAAATATGTGCAACTTTGTGTCAAACAGCTCTCACTTTGGTTACACAACAACCTGAAGGCTCCTAGTAATGCCCCTTAGTTTTTTACCCTATTGTTTGTATTACTGTGACAGCTGCTGGATGCCCTAGTTTCCATCCATCCATCACACTTCTCCAAGTACACAAACCTCAACGACCCTTTGAATTGTATTTAAAATACATTAAATGTATTTAATGTATTTCCTCAGGAGAATGCCTGCCACACACGTTGGAGTACATGTTTGAACATGCACTTCTAGCCATGTTAATACAGCCACATGTACAGCCTGTCAACTGCTGGGAGTCCGTTAAAAGGCACCAAAAAGGTCCACTTTCCTCAGATAGCAGAGGATTGCTTTCTGCTCCTGAGTGATGAGTGGAGCGGAGCTGCAGAGATGAAGGAGTGTGTGATGAGTGAAAAATGTCAGCGGGATGGTGGCGGTGCTGCGAGTGTGTGCGGGGGACGATAGTTCCAGCAGAGAATGCCCAGTGGGTTCCATTTTCCCCATCATGACCACGCCTCCGCCTACAGCCCAGGGGCTGCTGTGCCATGGAGATGTCACTGCAAATTAGCGAAGCCCTGCCAAAGCAAAGGGGGGGTTCCAGAAACAACCACCACTCTAATTATTATTCTGTGGCAGGCAGTTTAATATCCATCACTGGATGTTTAAAAGGGTCGTTTTCTGCTAATTTGAGAGCAGAAATGTACAAAGCAGAATCCAGCCGGGGCTTAAAGAGTTAAGATATTTCCCTCCTTCCTGTGCTCAGTGCAGGGCAAAGAAGGTGAAAGATGAGAGAGAAATGCGACTCATGTGAAGCCACTGAAGTCCTCTAAAAGCCTCATTATTTTAATCTGCTGCTATTCCTTTCCACTTTTGTTGCCAGAGATTTTCTTGCTTTTAAAAAGAGAAGAAAAAAAATCAAATTGGTCTTTCATCTGTCTTTCAAACGCAGAGCAAGCACGAGTCTGCGGGGATGAATTCCCAGGAACTGAACAGATGACACGCTTTACATTAAGACACGCGACGTCTCTCATACGAGGGGAGCGTCTGGTTTAACAGAAGCCAATCAATCGGCAGCGACTTCCTGCGTGTCAAACATCAAACGCTGCCGTCCTCCACCTCCCTGTCGTTTGAACCGCCGTCACCAGTGGGGAGATTCCACTAATGTTGGGAACAAATCCACTACAAAAGCTCATTAGCGGTTAACACACTGTGCTGATTCTTCCCCACATGAGGAAGGAGGGACACTCGTGAGTGATATTTCAGTAAATGCCGGAGACCCTTCAACACCACCCACAGTCAACATGCTACATTTCAGAATTTGATACATTTGTTGCTTTAAATGGCAACCGTGGAGGCCGGGCAACCAGCCTGCCAGCCTGTTAGCCGCGGCTCTAGAAGGATACAGTCAAACCTTTGTTCACCGGAAAGGTTTCTTTACCCAATTTAAACTGCACACATTCCTCTTGTCTTAATTTCTGCCATATACATCTCCTGCTCCAGCCACGGATGCTCATTAAACCCAGACAAAGAGGTCAGCATTTGCACAAGTAATCCCTGGGAGCGATAAGGTCAGGCTTTGGACTGCTTCTTCCTGCTCGATTTTACAGTTTTGTGTTGGGCCTTGATGATGTCATAGAGAGGGGAGCTCTCTCATGTGGTCATCTCACGCACACAGCTCTCCTGTCCAAGCTTTCTGCAGCCAATCAGAACAAGAGCGGAGCTAAACTGGCTTGTTTCAGACAAGGAAGCAAAATCCAAAGCTGAGAAATGAAGGCAAAGTGGGATGTGCCTGAGACTCTCTCCTCACATCCTCCCGTCCTACAACGGCACACCTGTTGTTACACGAGGCAGTCAAACAGAAGAAAGTTGACAAGATAAATATTATTATGGATGACCCTTAAGATTTCTTCTTAACTGAAAAGCTTCTAGAATTACTTTTTATGAATTACTTCCCCAACACTTAAATGTAATAATTATATCATATGGTGCCACCAGTTATTAATGCCTTTATAACTGGGCTTCACCACACTGTCATTAACAGCTGAAATACTCAGTGTAAGCCTCTCCATGAACCCTGAACTGCTTTCATTGTGACCTCCCCTCCCTGCCACTGTCTCTGGACTGGTTTTGTATAGGCATTAATGAACGTAGCGGTTACATCTATTAATGCCCATCAAGACACCAGTGTTGGGAATTAGCCTCGGCCATAAACACATGCATAACACAGGCTCTACAAAATAAATTAAACGTTCTCAGCTGTGAATCAAGCAAAGCTCCTCTAGTAGATACAAGATTTAAATTTGGAGCCGGAGATGAAGTTTCCCCTTTAAGGAAAAGCCTTTTTGATCACACAGCCTTTCAATATTATGTAGGTTGCATTATTTATTACCCACAGTTTTCTGTCTCCAGTTCAACACATTTATCCATCCATTATCATTAGCCACCTGTGCCGGACAGAGGTACTGAATGATTGCAGAGGGAAAATCGCGCTCTGCTACAAAGCAGTAAACGCACAGCATATTTATACGAGTCCTCCGTGTTGGGCTTCACGCAGTAACCTCTTAGAGAAACAACCCCGAGTTAATTCTGTAGAGTTTGAAAGGAGTCGTTCCTCGAAATAACTGACCCATTTAAATAAAACAGGCACAGCTGACTGAATTAATAAAATATGAGGTTGAAATAATTAAAACGTTTTAGAGACTTTCTTTAAGGTTTCGGTCCCGTTAAAGGGAAAACTCATAGGCTATGAAAAATTGACTGAGTTTCAGCTTTGCTCTTCATTACAGCTGAAATTGGAGGGATGGATCTGAAACGCCTGCTCCCCTGTGGACGGGGGCTCCGAGGGGCAGATCTGGTGACCGCCTTTCCCCACTGTATGGAATTATGGATGGCAGGGTCATCTGAATGACTCGCCTTTATAGTTTAACACAGTTTGGCTCGGTATGTCGCCACAGAGAGCACATATCTTATCTCTCGTGTCAGACACGCCGCTCCGGCTGTGACCGGAGAGATTCGACATTCGTCTCTGAAGCTTCCTATAACAGGAGCACTTCCCCCGTGTAGGACAGGGATCTGCTCACTTATGCAGGTACAACATCCTCATTCTAGGACGTCACATGCTGCCATTCAGGCACTGTAAGCTGTGGCGATGTTAGACACAATATCAGTGCCCATCACACCGTTTGAGGCACACGGAACCAAATATTTTTACACTCTTTGGTATCATTTTTATATATAAATTGCATTTTTGTTATTAGGTTACATTTAGACAGTCAAAATATTCATTTTAAGGCATTAAACGACTTACTTATGGTTTACAACCACAAAGTTTTTAAGATCTCCATTTTCTGTTTGCCAGGCGGGGTACCGTATCCCCCCCGGAGGGCTCCTGAGAGCACAAATGGTGCCGGCATGAAAAATTACTCCCACTGAAAACATTTACTTTCAATGTTGTGCTAACTGACTGTGCTGGACACCAAGGTGGTCCTTCAGAAATGTCCATAAGTGACAAGTTCAGATCCGCCTCAGTGCTGCTGTGAACCCGAAGCATCGCGGCGCACATGCCAAGGACACCTTTGGACACCTGCAAAGCTCCAGCACAGGAAATAAGTACGAGCTGGGAGGTAACACCGGGCAACCGATCATTCCAGAAACGTCACGGCTGTTAATAAAAATAAACACTTAACAGTGAACAACAGCAGTGAAGTTGATCCCGAAGTTTCAAAGCTCATTATTTTGTCCTAAATGCTGGTTTGCACCAATCCTGCTTTTGAAGAACTTCCCCCTGTTTGTTCTCCATTAACTCTGGTTAATTAGAAACTCGCTAACAAGCAGTTAGCTCATCAATATGATGCAACATTGTGAAAGGCAGCATCAAAGCTGCGAAGAACAAGTGATGTGACTGGTTTGTCACAGCACAGATGCAACCAGGCTGACTGTGCCTGCAGTCATTTACAGTCAGCAGACCTGCAGGACGGGCAAGGTGCAAGCAGGGAGTAGACTTTCACACTTTTCCTACACTAGCCCCAACCCTCAAGAACCTTTAAATATTCATTTCAAACTGCAGCTACAGCAGAGCCGATCTCTAATGTGACTAATGTTTCAGTGCTGCAGAGAAACACTGTGGAAACCCCTGAAACGGTCACGGTTCGGCAGGGTCGCACCTCGAAGCAGGACGTGAAGACAGAACTAAACAAACAGCTTTCATTGCTGGAACTACATCTCAACCAGGGCTAACACTACACACAAAGCCAGGAGAAACTAAGGGAGACAAAACACTACACAGGAACACACAGCTAGAAGGAACACAGACGACAACACGACAAAGGACAGAAAAACTGAACGCTTAAATACACGCAAGGAAATCAGGGCAAGTGGAAACAGCAGGGACCCACTGGTGAGACAAATGAAGCTGATAACACAAAAGCACGAGACCGTCAAAATAAAACAGGAAGTGACCAAAACAAGATACAAATGCAGACTGGACAAACAGAGGGTGAAGACACAGGAAGACAAAAGGGAAAAACTAGAATTAAATACAAATAATTGTAACCAAAAACAGCAAATAAAACTACAACTGAGAACAAAGAAACACAACTGGAAAAATACAACAGAACATCACTGAAAGAACACCAGGCCGACGGCCCGGGACCATGACATCATCATATATACGATTGAAGGGAAGA
The DNA here is from genome assembly GCA_015052665.1 of Apistogramma diplotaenia. Taxonomy (NCBI): domain Eukaryota; kingdom Metazoa; phylum Chordata; class Actinopteri; order Cichliformes; family Cichlidae; genus Apistogramma; species Apistogramma diplotaenia. Next base: position 32,196 of record VOQJ01003063.1, read on the forward strand.
AGTAAAATGTGCATCATTTTTGTAATTTCTCCTCTGTGCATTTAATGCACTCGTAGTTTCACCACACAAGGCTGAAACACCTGCAAACCCCACCGACGAACTGCTTCCTGCAGGCTTTGAATTCTGCACTTGCATGTGCCAGAAACTGTTTTTTGGGAACGCACCCCATCCTTCGCACCTCACAAGTAACCTGGCACAGACTCTACAAGACCTGCGAAGATTTTCTGCAGCATACGGCCCCCAACATATTAGCAGCAGATAACTGAAGTTGTAGCCAGTATTTTGTTGAGTCGGAGCCACTGTGGCTCAGATTGAAAGTCTCTCCCACCTTCCCATGCAAAGCAGCTCGATTCATAAGCAAACCCTTCAAGTTATGCACTTTGTTCTGTGCCAAACATATGGCTCATGGGTCAGAACCGGCTTGGCCAAAGGTCCAATCTTTGTAGAAAATGCAGAGGAGGTTGAACTTTTCACTCCGATTTCATGACACACGCCGGAAATCGATTACCTGGGAATGTTCGTGTCTTGGCTCTGCAGTGTTCGTTTCTTTCCATTTTTAACTTTCTCTCTGTCTTTGCTCGTTACATGGTGGGACACTGACAGATGCACGATTCAATTAATTCCCTATAAAAGGTGATTTTACTGCAGAAGCTCGGTTGCACTTGCTCAGCTGCCTCACTTCCTGCATGAGAGGTGAAGCGAGAGGAGCCACAAAGCTGCAGTGAGCCGTGCATGCACTTATTTTATGTTTACCTGCTCCAAATAAGATATCCAGAGGACAGACTGTATGTGAGAGTGAGAACACAAACTCCCACCATGGCAGCAGAAAGTGAGACAGACCAGATACCAGAGATCAGAATATCTTTAAAAATCTATTTACAGCAGTACAAAAGTAACCCCCCCACCCCCCCACCCCGTAGTCCTTCATCAATAAGCCCTGTGGGTTGCACTGTAGGTAAACACAAACCTCTTGTTTACTCTTGAACTATCAGAGAGTGTGTTGTGTTCAGCCAGCGCCGTCATGATGGGCAGCGCAGAGAAGCTGGAAGGGAGATACTGTACTTTTCATGTTCACAGACAAAAGCAGTGATGCACTGATGTCTCTGTGGATCTGGACTGCAAATAAGCCAACAGCAGCAGGATTCAAGGAGAATAAATAAAGAGACGCATTCCAGAAAACAGGCCTCTGTTACAGTCCGCATTCAGCAAGACAAGAGCAGCAGGAGGCGCTGAACACTGGTTTGACAATTACTGTTTCAGAGTCTCTGTGTGTGTGTGTGTGTGTGTGAGATCGGTAACATGTTAGCTAAACAGTTTCCTTCCCTGAGCTCTAGAAAAACCAACAGTTAGACCACAAACCCGGCTGTACTCACACAACAAAAATCAAAAGAGTATTTACAGCAACACACACACACACACACACACACACACACACACACACACACACACACTAAGGTGCTGTCACAGGTGCCACCCTGGTTTTCACCATCAAATGATGGCTGTAAAGGCTCAAGTCTTCTGTCAGTGTTTGTCACATCAAAGCCTGAAACCATGACCCCCTCCCCCCATTGGTTTTTGATGCACCTGGAAGTCCTTCAGGTAACCAACCATGGAAGCTGCTTCCAGTTGGTCATTAAAAGGGAATGAACCATGTTTTTTATTCTAAGCTTCTTTAACATAACAGTCTAAATCTGAGCATTTTCATTCTGCTACAACAGTCAAAGTCAGTTCTCCATCCTGACCTTTAATCCCTAAAGTCTGTCAACAGATTCGATTTTGGTTTGATTATATCGGGGGTCCTCAGTCCCAGTCCTCAGGGGCCGGTGTCCTGCAGGTTATGGATGCAACCCTGCTTCAACACACCTGAATCAAATGGCTGAATCACCTCCTCAGTGTGCAGTTAAGTTCTCCACAGTCCTGCTAATTGACTCAGGTGTGTTGAAGCAGGGTTGCATCCATAACCTGCAGGACACCGGCCCCTGAGGACTGGGACTGAGGACCCCTGGATTATATGATCAAATTTTAAAATCATTTGTTTTCAGTGGTGAATAAAAGCAGCAGCTTTCTGCACTGAATGCTTTCCTTTCTGAATGTCTCAGACATCGTGTGAACCTATACTCATTAAACTGGTTTGCACTCTTGTGGATGAGACATTTTAGCCTGTAAAGGCTTCAGAATTTTAAAAAGTGACTTTTGCTCATTTTCAGTAGCTGCACTGGCACTAAATGTTGGATGAGGTTTGGAGTTGTCTGACATGGCTGCACTTCCTGGACAGCTTGGCTTGAATTAAAAGGTAGTTTGATAAAATCCTGCCTGCTGTGTAAACCTCACCTTACAGCAGCCCAGTACGATTAAGCACAAAGACTTTTCCTGGCAGACTGATATCGAGGCATTAATATATCGCCTCGAAGTGACACTGCGTGAATAAAACTGTGTTGCACTGTATTAAATAACATCTTATATTTACTAAAGTTAAAAGCAGAAGTTCCTGCGTATTCACATACAGGTAACTTCCTTATTCCAGCTTGATACGACACATTTGTATCTGTTGCCACTTGCTTTTGTAGCTGCTGCAGAGAAAAGCAGGTGAACAAATAATGGTATTAGTAACCAACGCAGAGATCACAAGATGTTATGACAGAAAACACGATGCCCCCGTCCACGTCGTGCCTACTCACGCAGTCCGCCGAGTCTTCACGATTCCACTGATGAAACAGAGATGAGGGAGAGGAGTCAGAGTCCAGATAAGCACGCAGGAAGGCTACACTGATCACTGACTGAAGGGGGAACAGGTGCCGCTTTAAACTGCATGTGGAAATGGAGGTAATGTGTGAATAATGAGCGCTCTCTTCTGTAGTGCCGACTCATGAGGGGAGTCTGGCCGGTGCTCACGAGGGGATCCGATTTAAGAAGAGGGGCGATAACGAAAGCCAAAGAGCTCCATTCCCTCACTCAGCACATCCAGAGCCGCTGACTCACCTGCAACAGAAACCTGGGGCTGTGGATCACACGCCGACTGCTTTCGCTTTGCTCGATTAAATGTCTGATTAGAATTCACTGTTTTTGTTGCCCAGATGAACATTTTCGTTGCTTTTCCAAAATGAAGCCGGTTTGAGGGATTAGCGTTATTTTTCGGTGCCATTTCCACCACAGCCGAACAAAACTGCTGACTGACAATGAAGTCATCAGTCTATAGAGTTACTGTAAATGTTTCCTGGATTCTTTACAGATATGCATAAATAACATTTCTCGACACATTGTAACGATGACACTTCACCATCAGCGTTACGCAACATTTGAACGAGGGTCAGTTTTACATTAATGTCCTTCACAGCTTCATTCAGGCAACACTGATGGAACATAAACATCACTCAGCATTATGTGTTATTTAAAAGATCTGATAGCAAATCGAGTGTCAGCAACATCATCCTGTTACTGTCTTACGTTGCAGGTATATAATAAACTCAAAGGTCAAAACCCTATTTTGATATTTTTCTATTATATATATTTCTATTACATTTCTATTACTTTTAATCTGATTGGTCACAGACTGCCCTTGTGGTAGTAACCATACACCACACACTAACTTAATAGCAGCAGCTGTCACGTTTGGGGCTGCGTGGTGGTGAGGGAAGGACCCAAGAGCAGGACACGGACTCGGACGACAACTCAAAGCTAATTTATTAAAGGACAAGGAACCAGCAACAAAACACAAAATGCCCAAACAAAACCTCAACCTGGCTGAGACGAAAGGCACACAGCAGAACCAGGGAGAAAGCTGAAAACATGGGGGAAACTAACACACAGCTCACAGGGACGCACAGACGACGGAAACATTGACGACGACCCAACAAAGAACAGAGACAAACTGAGGGCTTAAATAGACACATGAGGTAATCAGGGCAAGTGGACACAGCAGGGAACACAAATGAAACTAATAACAGGAAGCAAAGCTAAACACAGAGCACAGGGAGCACGAGACTGTCAAAGTAACACAGGAAGTTGTAAAGTAAGAAACACACGCAGCCTTAACACCAGAGACTAAACACTGAAGCACAAAGACACAAGAAGGCAAACACAGAGAGACCTAGAACAAAGGAACCTCGAATGACCTAACAAAGATCTAGAACACAAAACCATGACACGCTCAAAGGTATAATCAACACTAAGAAACACAAGGAAATACAAAACCAAACATCATAGAAAATAACTCAAAACTCTGGCCCAGGATCATGACAGCAGCAGTGAAATGAATATTTCAGATTCCTCATTTCACATGTTGTAAAATGCTGCTGTTGTGTAGATCCACGGTACTGAACATGATCCAACAGAGGCTTGTTCAATAAATATACCTGCAGTCACTGTTCACCTGTTAGAAATATGGCAGAATATTGGCGACTAAACAACCTTGTGATAATAAGAAGTCAAAGATTTGACATGTTCAAAGCACCTCACCTGGGAGGTGCCCAGGAGGCACTCTGGATCGATGCCTGAACTACTTCTGGATCTTTTGAAAGTGCCTGGTTATCCTCAGATTGACCAAAGCTCGGAGTGAGCCAGAAAGCTTTTAGAGGAAGCTCATTTCTGCATCCACGATCTTTCATTCACTACCCACAGGTCATGGCCACAGGAGAGGGCAGGAACATTTACTAACCAGGTGAAAGCTTTGTCCTCACTGATGAATCCCTGCTGCATTTCAGAGACAGGCTCCTGTTTGCATTGCTGTGAAGAACGATTCACTAGTGATATCGACTGTATCGTTAGTGATACAGTAGTGATGTATCTGTCCTCTGAGCCTGTCCAATCAGGAGGAGGCGGACGGATACTGCTGAACACTTAAAGACCAAAGTCAGTGAGACTGTCTTTGTTCTTCTCCACAGACACTCGGCTTCTATAACAGAAGACTCATGAACACGTATAAAGTCAATAAAAGAAAGGAGAAAAAAGAAGCTGTAGAAGACATGATGACATGACAAGAAGCTCTTCTGCAACATCGTGTTTTTAGATGTGCACGAGCTGGTTTTGGCAGTGGCACCATCACCAAAACGACATTTTTATTTAATTGCCAATAAATCCTTCTGACTGTTCGTTTACATTTCTCTCTCCGGTTGGCTGTACCACAGGATCATGTTTGGTCATTTCTCTCCATACAGTAGCTGTTGAATCTGGAAAGCACAAGAACCTGCAACACTACATCCACACCCGAGTTATTCCATAGGAACTCCGCAGGTGCAACGATGCAGACAACAGGGAGAAGGAAAAGGATTTAAGTTATTTCATGACTTGTATTGATGGCATCTCCTCAGGCTCAGCGTTCTGCAGCAAAGAGATGAGAGTTACTCGTCTGCACTTTGGATTTATAAAGTCAGTTTCACCTCCACAGTGTTTCGGTGGTCTGTGGGTCCTTTCTTCTTCATTAGTCATTTATAAAAAGCAGCAAAATAACGTCACTCAACATACGAGGTGACTGCAGAGTTTTGTGAGAAAATCCTTAATCCTCGAAGAAAACGTGAGCCATCAGGATTAAAAGCAGCAGAACAGTGCTGACCTGTGAAATTCTGAACTTTCAGTAGCTGTTATAAGGTGTGTTTCTAACAGGCACCACGACTGCCACCTAACTTCATACCAGTCCTTCTTTAGGACGTCTTCTGATAAAGGTGTTATCTTTATGGTCACATTAACATGCCACAAATCTCCATTCAGGGATGGAATATTCTTATAAAACCTTTGGAACTTTCTTCACTACACTGAGAACCGAGAACATGAACTTGATGGAAAGCTACCAGTGAGAGAAACTATGAACGAGCAGCACAGGAGCAACAGGGCTAAAGGTCCAGCAGCAGCTGCCGGCCAACCACCCAGAGATGGTGGTGGTTGACACGGAGCAGAAGACCACAGCGACATCAGAAAGAAAACAGAAGTACCAGGGGCTGAAGGACCAACTGCTAGAAGATGTGGAAGATAAAGTTCCTGATGCTGACAGGAGCCTCGGGAGCTGTAACCCCAATGAATATCACATTTATTATCATTTATGCTTATACTTCTGTGTGGGAGTGTAGCTGCTGCCTGTGAAGGTCCCACAACACTGCAAACAGCTGCTATTAGGGATGTGTTTTTTTGACTGTAGTGTATCTGACTAAACTTCTTCTGTAATCTATATCTCAGGACCCTGCGATAATTACAGAGCAAACCCAACAGTCAAAACGACCCCCTGTGAGCAGCACTTGGCGACAGTGGGAAGGAAAAACTCCCTTTTAACAGGAAGAAACCTCCAGCAGAACCAGGCTCAGGGAGGGGCCGTCATCTGCCGTGACCGGTTGTTGGTGTGAAGGTCTGTTTAACCCATTTATGATTCATAAATGTAACCAAAGAGTTTTGGTGCTTAAACATACCCCAATCAATGAAAGCAAATAACAAAACTCAACATCGTTAAAACGTGAATAAATGCCCTCATACAGGATGTGAACGGGTGCATTTAACCTCAATCACAATCCTTCCCTGGACCTAACAAGCTGAGGTGTCCTGATGTGTCCCTCTGGGAGGAGGCCCTCAGGCAGACTGGCTGGGATGAGGGAGGTCAGGGCATCTCTGTTTAGAGCCCCCCCCCAAAAAACACAGACCTGTACACACAGCTGACAGACAGATGGAGGATAAAGTTGCTGGACTCGTGAAGCCCATTAATGAGCCTTTTTTACATTTCACGTGTGAATGGCTGCTTCAACAACATGATTCAGAGGAGCTGAGCATTGTGCTGCACAACCTTGCTGAGTAGTCAAAAAATAAAGGACAAAGAGCTTTGCTTCCTCGCCTTCTTAGATGAAATAAATAAAAGCCAATATCATAAACAATGTAAGCTGTTAACGATGGGGTGAAAATTACATCCATTCCCTGGCCAGAGAGCAGCCCGACCCCTAAATCACAGCAACATCCATTAAAGAAAGCAGCTCGAAGTGGCCTCAGCATGAAGTAACTCTCATTTTTTCATGCAGTAACTGATGCATTACTGTACTCTGCGCCTTGATATATCACCGGCTCTGTCAGTGAAATCATGATGACTGGTTTCACAGCTACGCCATATTTTAAAGTGCCTCTATGAGTGGAGACTCCTCCTGCTTAAAATACCCAGAAAACTTCTGAATGAAAGACAAAGGTAACGAGTCCAACTCTGGGCCCATTAAAACCTCTCTGTGTCGACCACAGTGATATCAGAAATAGAGTTCCAGTTAAGGAGTCCAAGAGTACCTGGCTGCAGGCAACAGGGCGCCACCATACCTCAGCTCTATTCCCAAACTCCACAGGAAGTGGTTGTTCTATACTGGAAGTCACATGACCTTTATGGTGGAAGTGGGCCTTTGTGTGCTTATTCCAGTGCTTATTCCAGTTCGTTAGTTTACATTTTCAGGCCTTTTAAACACCTTTTATGTTCGTTTCCAGTCGATTCAAGGACACATAGAAACAGGGGGAACTTGTTAATCCCTCAAAAGTAAGAAAATGATCTAAAAAGTGAGGATGAGGAAGAAAACAGAGGAAGCAAAGAAACCTGAGACACACAGAGAAAGCTATTGCTAAATAAAAAGTGACTAAAGTGACTCAGCACCAGCCGGTCGCGGCAGATGACTGCCCCTCCCTGAGCCTGGTTCTGCTGGAGGTTTCTTCCTGTTAAAAGGGAGTTTTTCCTTCCCACTGTCGCCAAGTGCTGCTCATAGGGGGTCGTTTTGATTGTTGGGTTTACTCTGTAATTATTGTAGGGTCTTTACCTTATAATAAAAAGCGCCTTGAGGCGACTGTTTGTTGTGATTTGGCGCTGTATAAATAAAATTGAATTGAATTAAATTTAATTAAAAAGCAGATGAATACGCACAGATAGCAGAAACATTTAGACTTAACCTGCTGCTGTTGGCACTTAGGATTCACTTACAGCACTAACAGATTCTCTGTGAGCCAGACGGAGCCCAGATTAGTCGGGGCACAACACATCTGTCCTGTCTGGCCCATATAAGGTGGACCTGTAGATGAGCCGAAGAAGCCAGACTCACCTTGAGCCAACATCATCAATCAAGGCGAAACGCAGCCCACAGAAAACAGCAGATCTGGGGCACAACAGGAAACTTTCACACAAAGCTCCCCCACTCTGATGTCACAAAGGTGTGTGTGTGTCTGTTGGGTTGGATAATCCTAGTCACTCCACTGTAAACAGAACCAGACGCACATCTTTTGTAAACACGTCTATTTTTGTGCATAACAGCCATTTAATGTGAATGCTGGTGAAAAGACTGACGTTATTAATAATCAGACTAAGTACGTGTCCCTGTTATGATTAAACAATCAAAATAGGCAAATAAAGCCATGTTAATATCTGTGATGCGTACAGTGTCTGGTGTTATTTCACTCCACTGTAATCAACATTTACTCTACAAATTTATTTAAAAAAAAAAAAAGAGAAGAACCAAAGGAAAACATCTGCGATTATCATAAAAGCCTGATAGCAAAGGATTAATGGAAAAAAGAAACCTTTACTGTGGATCCCTGTGGAAATATAACCTCATCACACTCTGTCGCATTTCTTATTTTCTATATGATTAAGTTACATTACTCACAACACGCCTAAAGGGAGCAGCTGCGCACTGTGTTTATGAGACGATCAGTTTCTCTGACAGGTGTCAGCAAACTGTTCAACGGAAACAACGGAGAATTCTTTAAGTCCAGTCGGGAGCCGAGAACCGGGATCAAAACGTCCACCAAGGTCAAAGAAACCTTTTTTCTCTCAGTAAAAATGTCATTGCTTACTAACTATCAGAGGCAAAAGTACTGACATTCTGTACAAGTACTTCTGTTAAAATATACTTTGGTAAAAGTTGAAGTCCTGGTTCAGCTTCTTTACTTAAGTAAAAGTAAAAAGTCCAGGCTCTGACATGTACTCAGAGTAAGAAAGTAAAGTTTCAGGTTGCATAAATGTTGGATTCAGTGAATGAATCTTTGATTCAGACTCATCTCTGCTTCACTTCCTGTAACTGAGCATGAACAGCCTCTGAGCACCAACACAGAGCTTTACTGTAAATACAGTACAGCAGGCTGACCTGTTTATCAGCACTAAGCTGCAGCATTTTCATACAATCTTTGAGTTACACAAAGTTAGTGTAGCTCAGTTTGTTCTGCAGTTCTTCCCTTTAAATCGAACCTCTCTGCTTCCTCTCCTCCTCTTCCTCCATCTCTGAGTGAACTTCTCTCTCTTTTCTCTCCTGAAACACAGCAGCTGTTCTTTTAGCTCGCAGACACACTGTGTG
>VOQJ01003063.1:48295-60910 GCA_015052665.1 Apistogramma diplotaenia
GGGGGGGGGGGGGGTGGGGGGGGGGGGGGGGGGGGGGGGGGGGGGGGGGGGGGGGGGGGGGATTATGTTGTGGGGGTGTCTTTCAGCAGTTGGACTCCAGTGAAACACGACTGCACACCGGTGCACGAAGCAGGTAGTGAAGCATTTCGAGTAGAATGACAATAAAGCAGGTTATGCTTTAGGGCGTGGCTACCTTGTAACTGACAGAGGCTACTGCAAGAGCATGTAGCCAGCTGGATTCACCCCTCATTGTCACGTGCAAAGAAACCTGTTTCCCAGTGATTGCTGGGACCTGAACCAAACCTTTCCTTCAGCTTTCAGTCTGACGTCGTCTCACCCAGTTAAATCAACCTGAATGACACATGTGAGAGTACCTGGGCTTCGGGGAAGGAGACATCCACGATGACCGGCTGGCCGTGAGGCTCCCCGTTCTCTAGCCTGGAGTAAACCAGCTGGTATCCTCTGATCTGGCCGTGCTGCTTCACTGACAGGGGGGGCTTCCAGGTCACCCTGAGGGCAGTAGAGTTCAGGGCCTCCACCTCTACTTTCCTGGGAGGAGCTCCAGGCACTGAAAACACAATAGAAAACACAGCTTGTTCTTAGAAAGTGGAATGTTTCTGTGTTTCAGTAGGCAGCATTAAATCACGTCTTCATGAGGACATCCTGATTATGAGTTTGTATTTGTATCTGTGCCTCAACAGCTGAATATCTCTACCTTACCTTGTATATTTGAGCATTTTCTACAGCAGGCTTCAGTGGCTGGAAGATGTGAAAAGCTTTATTTCACCTTCAACAAGAACAAACAGACTTGCGGTGCGTTCAGATCCACCTGATAAATGTCACAGTGTCTGTTTTTCTCACACTGCTCACTGTGGAACATTGTCAGTGTGAATAATATTCACTGAAAACCTTTCTGCGGTTTCTTTGTGTCATCGTGTGGTTCACTGCTTCATGTTGGGAAGAATAGGTGGGAAATTTGTTTACTTTTATTTTCCCTTTCGAGAAAATTGTTTATGATTCATGTGAGTCGGCTTCATGTAATATCATTTTGGCAAAGCCACCGGTGTGTTTGAGGTATGCATCAGGTGTTCTCGCCTGGCTCATATATTTTAAGCCACGCCATGATCTTTTCCTGAAACTAACCAAGTGGTCTTTAGACTGAAACCCTAACAAAGTAGCTTTTAGTCTTCCAGGCCAGGAGACTGTCCTGCAGGTTTTGGATGCAACCCTGCTGCAACACACCTGAGTCAAATGGCTAAATCACCTCCTCAGTATGCAGTTGAGTTCTTCACAGTCCTGCTAATGATTTAATTGTTTGACTCAGGTGTGTTTAAGCAGGGTTGCATCCAAAACCTGCAGGACACCGGCCCTCGAGGACCTGGATTGAGTATCCCTGGTCTAAACCAAGCTGTTTGGGATGAGATGATCTTCAGACTGCCTTATGCTTCTGCCACCCATCCAAACTCATGAAATGGACTTTGGCGGTCTGTGAAACTGGTGTTATCTCTTGGCGGCCAATACTGTAGTAAGTGGTGCATCAGAGCACTGAGTGTGATGCTGAAGGATGAGAACATCTTCATGGCTCTTTTTTCTGTCTGCTTTGTTCTTGTAAATGTTTCATGTTCTCAGCTCTTGTAAGAGAGTTTAATCTCAGTGAGTCTCCCTCATTAAAATAAAAATTTAATAACCGAGTGTTTCCCATTTCATGTGCATACAATTTTTAAACAGTGCTAGTCTATTTTGAAGAAGAAAGGTGGAAGAGGTAAGCTTTAAAAACTGTGTGGGCCAGTTTTTAAGTCTTTTTAAGGCTCTGGAGGGTGTTTTACAAAAGAGAGTTTTATCAGATAATACACGTGAGGATGATAAACCCTCCCTCGGTTATGCATCAGTAGGCCTACGCTGCTGGGGGGTTCCCATGATGCACTGAGTGTTTATTTTCATGCACATCTTTTTACTCTGTTTAAACCCAACTCTGCATTTAATCATTAGTCATTATTAATCTCTGTCTTTCTCTCCCTTCAGCCCCAATCCTGTGCCCTCCCTGAGCCTGGTTCTGCTGGAGGTTTCTTCCTGTTAAAAGGGAGTTTTTCATTCCCACTGTCGCCAAGTGCTTGCTAATGGGGTGGTCGTATTAATTGTTGGGTTTTCTCTGCATTATTGTAGGGTATAAAGCACCATGAGGAAAGCATTTGTTCTGATTTGGTGCTATATAAATAAAATTTAATTGAACAATTAGAATTACCCAGCTAGACTACACAAAAATTGCCAGAAGTCGTCGTAAGGCCTCTTTTCGGTCTTTTCTCTTTCTTTGTTGGACGACTTCAAAATTTGACCTGACGAGGGAGCCGGCGGCCCGAAGAAGCTGCAAGGATTTGTGAAGGTCACCGGCTATCTCTGCAGGTTATGCTCATCAAAGCTTGTCACATGGAACCCCAAGAGGATGCTGGGAGCTGGGTTTAGAGCTCACACTTTCTACTTTGCTGCATATCGAAATGAGCTTAAGAAGATTCCTCTGGAATGCTTGGTCAGCTTCACAGGGAGGTGTAAATGAATACAGATTTGACTTCAATAAAAATGAGGAGGTGAGGCTCTGCGAATATTAATGGAATTCAAGACAGAACAGAAAAGGAAAATACTAAGAAAAAAAAGAGGGAAAAATGTTAAAGCAGCAAGCAGCAGTATTAAAGTATCAACCCGGCACAGCAGGCAAAGAAAAGCTCTGCAACTCGGTGTCAGCACTTTGCACTTTAGACTAATTAGAATCGTTTAACCTTTTATAAAATCAGAGGCCTTCCAGAATCAGGCTTCAAGCTTCGGCGGAAAAAACGTCAATACGCCACCATGTTAACTAAAAGCCGGAGAAAAAAACATGTAACAGACAACAGGATCCCAGAGCAGGCTGAACACAGCTTTGAAGTCCAGTTAGTGCCGCGGATTAAAATAAAGCCAACCGCAGCTGAAAAACAATAATGATGGAGGATTTTTGAAAGTGATTAAAACATCACTTCCCGTGGAAGCGACCTCCTGTGGTCGTGGAAGGAAGTGCACGTAGCTGCTGCGGTTAATTAGCTTTGTAACGCCCGAACAAACGGTGACTCCAAATCACAGAAATAAAACACTGAAAGAAGCTCACTGGGCTCCCTTATCTTAAAGAGGAGAACAGAATACGGATGACCATACCTGCTACCTACTGATCGAGACCATAAATCCCATCAGTAATGCATTTACTTTGGTCATAATTCAAAAAAAGCCGAGGGCTGTTTCTTATAGATGTCTATAATAGTGCAACAGGGAGTCGCCCAGCCTGCTTGCCATTAGAAAGAACACAGGTTCAAGGCACTTGTGCATTCATGTAACTTTCCAGACCCCAGAAACGAGGTCTATTTTTCACATTTGCTCTGTGACTGCATCTACTTTGATAGTTGCCTCGCAACGGCATTGTAATGACACTAAATATTGCTCAGGTGTTCTTCTCAAAGACAGTTGTCTTACTGTACGTGTTCTCGCCGCTGGCGAAGGGTGGAGAATGGAGAACAACAAGCAAATCAACAGAAGTAGAAAATAATGGATGTTAGCAGCAAGGTTTGTCCCGCCCTTGTCTGCAGGAGTTTTTCATGATTTCACTAAAACCAAACGTGTGGACACGGGTTTATTTATCTCTAATTCCCACTGGAGCACGCCGACGCCCGTCGCAGACTGTGAGAATCATGCTGGTTTTAAACTTGTAGGGCCATCCTGACTGACAGCGTGGAGCCGGATCTCGTGTCTGTGGCTGCCGGGGGATTCTCTGCAGCAGCTGTCAAAAGCTACTGCAGCCACTAATTGTCTCCTCTGTATCGCTCTCACCGGGTGCACTTTTGTGTGTGTTCTCACTTCCTTCTGCACACATCAGATTACACAAATCGACACCCTGAATGACCTCACCGTGCACCTGGGATTTATTCACATTTATTCACGTCTCGAAACACCGGCTGCTTCCAAGCTTGGAAACATTAAATGTTATTACAAAGGGGGAACTGATAATTGCTTCCCTCTCAGGTTTATACCAAAGGATCCTGTATGTGACAATCTACTGTTGGTGGGGGGCTGCTGTTATTGCTCCACCTGAGTCTCGCTTCTCACGGACTCATAAATTTCAAATTCAGCTGCAACTCAATTTGTTCACATTTCCGATTGAAATTTAGAGTCAGCACGAGAGCGCGACACTGGCTTAAAACTAACCGTGTTCTTCAAAAATGCATTAACTTGCTGGAAAGTTCTCTCTCGTTTATTTGGGTCAACAGTACAACGCAATATAAAAGCTGTTCTTATTTCTGTGACTTTAAATATACTCATTAAAACTTTCAAAGCCGAATGCTTTAAATCAAACACCAACAGAGGAGGTTTGGATATAAAACTCTCTAAACTAAAGAGTAATATCCAGTTTAGCGCACACACACGGCTACAATTAAAGAAATCCACCACTTTTTTCCTGGATGAGCCCCACTGATGTTTCAGCCGGGGGGCACGTCTCCCCCAGAACAAAAAGTGAGGAGATTTGTGTTTGTCGGATTATTTCTAGAGGTTCTTTATTTTAAAAGTACAGATACTTGTGTTTTAAAAAACACTCTGGCAGAAGCACTGACCACTTTTTATTTTCATGGGCAAAGTTGAGCAAGTTTATGAATGTGCTGTCATGGCCCCCGGGGGGCCGCTGGTCCCGTGTTTTCAGCTTTTCTGCGAGGTTTTGGTTTTTGTGTTTCTTAGATTTCCTTAAAGTTCAGACTCTCACTTTGTTGTAGTTTTGTATTCTGTTCTTAGTTACAGTTACTGTACTTTATCCTTGTTTCCCTTTGTTCTTTCCTCCCTGTGTTTCACTTCCTGTCGTTTCGGTTTCCGTTTGATTTTGTTCCGATAGCGTTACAGTTTAGTTCTCCGTGTGTTTTCCCTTAACGTTCCTCCCTTTTGTGTAAGGTCTGTTTTCCTTGTGCATGCCTCTTCATGTGTTAAGTCTGCTTCTCATTTATTCACTTCCTGTTTTATTTTGACAGCTCCCTGGCCCGTTTGCTTTGTGTTCAGTTGTGCTTCCTTTGTGTCATTTTATTCACCTGTGTCTCGTTGTCCCCAGCTGTCTCTTCCTCCCTGATGACCTGGTGTGTGTGTGTATTTAAGGTCTCAGTGTTGTTAAGTTCATTGTTGCGTTGTCGTCTGCTTCCTGTGAGCTCTGTGTGCCTTTTGCTGCCTGCCACACAGCGACATCCTGACATGACTCTCCTGTAGCTCTCAGATGAAGCCTCTTTGTGACTGAGCTCCCGCTGAATTACCTCACATGCACTAATCAAGGCCGTGACGTCTCGACTCACCTTTACGGTTCTCGACAGTATTTCATTCCTGCTTGATAGCCGAGGCGATAACGTGGGTAATGTGATGTGATGGCAAACAGCCAAGACCAAACCGCCCCTGAAGTATCTTAACGAATAAACCGAGCAGAGCTTAAGCGGTCCACAGCAGAACCAAAATCTCATTTCAGGACCCGAAAGCTGAGAACAGTGGAAATGAAAGCAGAAGCTGCGACAATGGCTCCACTGATCATGCTGCACTTCCTGCAGGGGAAAGGGGCGAATGGTAATGGCTGTTAGTTTTCTTTAAAATGTCAAATCAGCACATTTTCATCCCAGGCCATCAATCACGGCCGCGAGACGGCTGGCACCAACGAAATGTGCATTAGGTATCTCGCTGTGTTGGTGCTCTTAAACTACTGGATGCTAATAGATTCCATTTTAAAGAGTCTGCATTGGGAGGCGAGAGGCGTGGCAGTGGCACGAGTCACATTCGGGAGACTGAGCTTAGTGTTAGTTAGGTTCAGCAGAAGATTCAGTGTCCACATGCAGGACTTTTTCCTGCATCTAAAAGTTTTGGTACCCACAACATGAATGCATACTGATTTTAATTTATGCAGCATTCATACACCATCTACAGGACCAACTTTGGAAAAGTCCTGATGTAAGTTTTGCTAATAACCTAGTGTGTCACATTTATGACACCGAACGGGTTCACGAAATTTCATTATTTGAGCAATGGTCGGCTAAATTTATTTCAGATTTGTGCTCTACTGAAAGCAACACAAGAAGGAAACTGAGCTGATGCGACAGGCCTGACGAGGCAGCGGGGAAGCTGAACATTAATGTGACGTGTCCCGGTGAGGAATCACGTTCTAATGAGATGTGCTGAAAAAAGGTGGAAACTCGGTATGAAAAAACCTGCTGCCGCTGACCCTCCGTGGCCGTTATCAGAGCCATTATAATATCTACAATAGAAAAAATGTTTTTTCAATTTTAAAGCACTGTGTCCTTTTATTGGAGATTGTTAAACAAATTACCGTAAAGCAGCAGCCGCCACCCTGCACCGACTGCACCGAGCTAAACGGCAGCACGCTTTGATACTCGGGCTGACACGGATGTGAGCTGGAAGGAAGATTCGTGGGCAGAGCTGCGGCGAAAGCGCGCACTTTGTGTGGAGAACGGACAGATGCTGCAGAAATGCACAGAGCAATGAGAGCTCAAAGTCAAATGGGGTGCAGAGAGATGGAAAGAGATGAAAAGAGTGTGAGATTAAAATTCAGTGGGTGTTCAGAAATAAAGAGTGATGAGAGAAGCCGAGAGAAGGGCAGCAGATGGAGAGGGTTAGTGGTGTGAGGAAGAGAACTGTGCAGTTTAGATTTGTCTCTTTGAGGTTTCACGCATAAAGAAATGCCATCCAGAGAAACAAACACAAACACTGGTCACAAGGTCACTGTTGGCTGTTGGCGAGTATTAAAATATTCTGTTCAAATCAGGTAACTCAAAGCTGCCCGGCAGTGTTTGAGAGAACAGAGGGTCGATGTGGACTAATCTTCAGGTTTGGGTAAAACTGATTAAAAATAAGAAGATTAATGGAAAAGGCAGTAGATGCAGAAGGATCACATGATTACAGAAACATTTCAGTGGCTTTTTGTTTGAATATTCTGACATTTGCAGCTTTGTTTTCTGTCTCATTAAACATCCAACATGTTTAATAAGTGCTTTTTTAAACTTTGGTAAATGTGTTTCAATCTGTGCAGTCTGTGTAAATACATTACGGTTACCTAGGCAACCCGAGCCTGGAACGTCTGCAAGTGTCCAGCTTCAAAGTAAAGTGGTGACGTCGCTGGACATTTTCATTTGATTCTAACAGCTAACATTACGAACTAACCATCATCCGACTGAACTTCGGTCGCTAATGTTACTGCGAGCAAAATCCCGAATAAAACACTGATGCAGCTTCCAGGAGTGAGAAGTAAAGCCAGCAGGGAAGCGCCGTAAAGCAGCATTCGTTTGCCACCAGGGGGAGCTACGGTGGCAAAACAGCTCTCTTCAGTGATGTGTTTATGGCAATGCGTCTCAATTATTTTCTGTCATGTCAAATTGTACTATATTTTTAAGTGGGTGCGTGGCCGTTAGCGGCTCGCAGGCTGGGAGTTTGAGATGACTGCCATAGAGCTATTACTTACTGCGCAAACTCTGACAATGAGCGCACCACCGCCACCTACTGTAGTGGATGTGCAATTACACTTTATGGCAAAATCATATCTCAAATTACCAGTTTGTGAAATGCTTTCTCCAGCTAATGTGATCCACGATGACTGCAGTTTACTTAAAGGCAGCAGGTGCCGCTGATGAGAACGGTTACGTCGAAGTTCTGCTGAGCTCCTAAAAATAAAATGGATATTTCTACAGAAACAAAGTCTTCATCTGCAGGAAAACTGCTCGTCATGGATTGGTAAAGGGGTAAATGAAAGGAAATGTATGCGAGACTGGAGAATAACTCATGGCTCAGCACCACCTGGAAAAAACCCCAACTGTCCATGAAAGACAGCATCAATACATCAACAGGGCAGATGGATTACTGAAGAGTAGCAAGATCATGAAGCTATCAGAATGAATCCAGACATGGGCATCATTAATATAGCAAAGAAGACAGTATAGTGGTGGTAAAGGCAGAGCTGGAGGTCGTTTTTAAGCAGAAGAAGAACTGAGCGCGCTCAGAACTGGGAGCTTTAACAGAGGAAAGGCCACTACGCTGCTACACTTTCTAAGCCTCAGTGATATTGCACAGGACTTAAACTTTGATGCTTTGATTTCCTTGAGTGGTTCCAGAAAAGAGCCCATTACTCTTTGCTCTCATCGGTCATGATACGGCCAATTGTGCCTGCACAAAAAAAGAGAGGTGAATCCTTGTGTAAGGATTTGTTGTAATGCCGTGTGTCTCAGAGATGTGGGCAGCGGGCTGTGCTGCATTCGGACCCGTCTTCAGCAGTCAAAGGAGCAGCAAATGGATGCTGCTGGATGGCAGAGCCTCCCTGCGGACTGAATCATAGTGTCCGTTTAGCTCGTGCCTCAGTCCTGCCATGTGACTGACGACAGGGAAGCCGCATGTTATGTTGCCACTCGGGCAATTCTCCAGACACCTTGGCCTAGCAGCGCAGCACACCGTGTCATCGCACTGGGAAAGGGGACAGGCAGACTGGCAGAGCGAGGCAGGCAGGAGCTTAGTGACAGCAAAACTTTCACAAAACAGACTCACAAAATGCAGCGAAACGAGCAGAAGCTCGTGTCCATCATGGTGCACTGAGGCTCACGGCTAACTTTAAAGCCTTTGTTCATAATTGCATGTTGCGGGCTCAGGTTGGATGCTCCGTGTCTTGCAGACTGGGATATCTGTATTTGGAAGGCTTCTCCTCCCATCTTACCTGCAGACCTCTATTTAAGAAAGCTGATGCTGAACTGGGGATGTGGGTTTATAATGGTATTGTGCCTCTGCACCTGTATGTGCTCATCCTTGGCCACACTCTCGAAAGAGATTTTAAGTCTTAAGGATCCACAGACTAACAGTTTTGCACCGTCTTCATAGGATCTCCAATGTGTGCAGCTTCTTCCTTTAGAGAACCGAGACTCAGACTTACTGACTGGTTTTCCAACATTACACAGCGGAAACGGTGAATCTTTAAATGTGCTTGAACTTCTTTGGCTGATGTGCTTGATTCCTTGTTCTCTGACAAACCAGTGAAGGTTTGAGGTGATGATTTAAAAAAAAAAGAACTTTTGGATTGTGCCAAAACAGGAGCTTAAGTCCCCCACATGATGACTACATGATCCACCACCACAGACTCCATTTACTCTGCTACACTGCTTCATGAGTTGGCACTGGATGTTGGCACTGGACAAAAACTCTGCAGTTCTGGAGTTAAAAAGGTTATATGTTTTTAAATGTTGCACGGTCCTCTTTAACCGAACCGCTGCTTTGCTGGTTTTTTGTTCTTAGGAAAAACAAGCATTAATTTAGAGAAGGTTTACATTTGAGTTGTACACCTAAATCAGGTCATACATTGCATTTTACCACTTATGTCGGTTCTACTTGGTTGTGAGGCTAACCAAGGAGAAGCACCCAGAGAAAAACAGGTGAATCTGTTTTATTAAGGAAGTTAAGAACAGCAATGTTAAATTAGGACATTCTGCATTTTAAAATAATGCTTTTCGTGACTACAGACTAAAGCGTAGCAGCAGGAAATGAGCACAAGAAGAGTTGGAAAGTTAGTGTATTGAAAGAGGGCCAACTTCCTCATGACACCATCAACATACCATCTTCCTTGGTTCTGATTCGAGCCGCGGAGCTCTCTGGACCTGGCCCAACATCTGTGTGAGCCCTCACCCACACCAAGTACTCCGTCCACTTCTCCAGGTCCTCCAACACGTGGCTGGTGACGTCGGCACCAATCCCTGACACCTGGTGGCGTTTCTGCTCCTCTCCCATAAGCGCTTGGTAGGCGAGGGAGTAGCCCACAATCTCTCCGTGCTGGCTGTCTGTGGGCGGGGCCACCCAACTCACCTTGATGCTGGTGGAACTGAGGCTGAGCAAATGCACTTCCTGGGGTGGGGCTGATGGGGCTGAGGGGAGGGGAGGAGGGAGGGTAATGGTCAAGCAGGGTGGATAATGGATGATGCAGCAGCTGTCTCTCTGGACTGTTATTTTACAGTGAAGATCCCCCTTTGACAGTGTAAACTGGTGAATCGGTGCCTATCAATGTGCCATTATTTTTCATGTGTATGTTTTGTGGAAAAAACAAGGTCTCCCGCCTGATATATTCAGTGTTTTCTTCTTGTCTGTGAAGTTTGTACTGATACAGTAAAAAAAAAAGAGATTACTTTGATTGCATTACTTTGTCTGGAGGGCTCCAACTATGAAGCCACTAAGGCTGAAAAATGAAGCCATTGCAATAGTGCAAAAAGCTGCAGTTCCTCTACGAGCCCCTGAGGCTGGCTCCAAAAGTGACTCAATCGCCATCTCGAAACTTTAGAGCAGATATGAATATGTTTATGTATTTTTGGTCTCCACAGTTACTCCGTAATAACTGCAGGGTGGGTGAATTCTTTTGTAACTCACCTGTTTAGACTTAGAGTTAAAAGCTTTGGTTGACAGTGCACTCGCTTCCATATGTGGAGTACGTTATTTCTTGCATTATTTTGTTATAATAATTAAATGAAGCAATGACCAAAAAAAATTTCATTTTAACAAGATAATGTGAAAGTTCCTGATTAAAAATGAATGCAGTTTGGGCAGCATTTACACTGCATTTTCCACAAAACATACAACCAGTTACACTGTGTGTAAATCAGTAAATCAGACACATTTCAGTAAACAATAAATGTGATTTCATGTCTTAGTGCTTTAATAAATAATCTTTACAGTCCAGAGGGCAGAGCACACACACACACACACACACACACACACACACACACACGCACACACACACACGAAAACATTGTGAAATTTCACCAACTTAAAGATAAAAACAGGCACACTACGGATGAATGCATGTTTGCACAATGACCCACAAAACTCCACAACAGAAAGCAGCCGCAGATGAGTGTGTGTGAGCAGGTGGGAGAGATAACACGGGTGGCGGTCATCACGCTCGCCGCCCCGGCCGAGCGTGCGCACTCACTTCCTGTCTGAACAGCTCTGGAAGCCTCTTCGCTCTCCGGCTGCTGCTCCTCGCTGGTTGAAGGAAAATTTCACGCGTACGAGAAGTTTTGGATTCATCACTGCAGTCGTGCAATGAATCAAAAGGCAGAGATCCATGTGTGGGAGATTAAAGTTCCAAATAGAAACACAAATGTGAAAAATAGCCAACCTTCAAGCAGAGGTGGGTGGCTTTGAGAGAAAGGGAATCAAGATTTGGACAGAAAAGGATGAACTTAACCCATGAGGAAACAAACGGAGACGTTATTGAGTAAAAATACTTCTCTGCAGGTGGTGAAAGATCTCACTACGATTTACAGCTCTCAGTTTCACTGATCCTCAGATCCTCGCATGATTTTCTGCATTTTTATACCCCTTCTATTTTATTCCTGCGTCCAGCTGCTGCTGGATTATACTGTCAGTGTTTTTAAGAATAACCTGCTTATGCATATTGTCGGCATATTGGGTTATATTAAGAACTTTTCAATGAAGCACTAGAATTACTAACAACTATCTGCTGCTCCAGCAGATCACGGAGGGGTTTTCATGCTGAAAGGCAGAAGGAGGTGCTGCCTGAATGCAGCTCCGGTTTCATTTGAACAAACCTGTTGAATAAAGTTGAATAAATTCATGATGCTTGCTGGGTTAATCTTAACCAAAGAAAGGGATTATGATTGAAACGTGCAGCAGCACAGAGGTATGTTTATATATAATAGATACATGAGAGAAAAAAATGGAAAATTTGTGTCCAGAGACAAATTATTGGATGAACTGTCATTATTTCGTCATGAGACTAGGTTACAAAAAGCTTTTTTTTCTTTCGTGAATCTCCTTTAATGACTTTTCAGCTTAAAAAATACTGATAAAATCCGACTGCCTGATGCAGTGCAAATAAACAGAGAGTGGCAGCCAGAGGAAAATCTGCAGGGGGGGCGGCAGCAGTGGTCAGGGTCTCCAGACTTGTTATAGCAAGTTTCCTGACGCGATACATTTGGCAGCTGCAGGAGCGATGAGAGAGACTGCAAATCAAAGAGAATAGTTTACAGCACATTTGTTTGCAGTGTGACAGCTGGCTGAAAGATTCCACTCCTGACAGGTAAAACAAGTAGCTGAGCGAGGGCTTACACTCCTTCAGGGAGCTGTCATAAATACTGCAGCTTCAGCTCCCTATCCAACAGGAATGCCACAGATCCGATGGTGAGGTAACACATTCCGGTTATGAATTAACGGTGTTGGGCGGTGCCGGTGCCGGAGCGCCGAGCGCGGTCCCCGTACATCGGCACGTGCTCGGCCGCAGTTCACATGACAAACAGTGGTTTTAAAGGAACATGACAGTCGTGATGAAAGCTGTCTCTGCAGACGTCTGCTCGCGTTTGCTCGGCCTTACATCATAATGTGCAGCATGCATCGACTCAGTGCTTTATTAGACTATTTGTCAAAATGTGCAACCAATGCTGATTTGTTACGCAGCGGAAAGCAGAAAAAAATAATATATATATATATATATATATATATATATATATATATATACAATGTGGTGTGTGTATTTTATGTCTCAGAGGTGACATTTTTTTCGTTTTCTGTTTTTGTATGTGTTAT
>VOQJ01003063.1:80208-91716 GCA_015052665.1 Apistogramma diplotaenia
ACGCTTCACTCACCCCCTGCTTCCCCCCCCCCCCCCCCGTGCTAAAGTACATGTTCATCAGTTTAGCAGATACGAGGCAATTCCAGCACTTTCATTTGGTGAACAAGGTGAACAACATTCATCGTCATGGTGGAGACAAGTGTGATGTCGGGACATGTGTGGTTTCAGTGGCGCTGAGTCACTGCTGATGTGAGACATGACAGAAGTGTGAACTCTGAAATGCAGACCTGACTGGACGGAACATCGCAGCACAGACAGACCCAGAACACACTTTAAGAACAAACCCAGCAGTAAACAAGTGGCTCATCTATCAGCTGAACTTTCTCCACCTGAATAAGCTGCATCTCACAAAAACACGAGGGAAGAAAGACTGATGAGCAGCTGCAGAAAACATCTGGAATGAAGCAGCACAAAGAGGGTTTCAGGTGGTCGCTGCCTGCAAAACTTCTGGGCGAAGTATTAAACATGAACATTTAAGCCCCTTAATAAAGACTCTTTACAAACATGCAGATATTCATTAGTGGTTAATGTAATATGTTTGTTCAGACCCTTGAAATAAAGCTGAGAGTCTGCACTTTAATTTAATTTTAACTGTAACTGTATGACTGTCTAATTATCACCAGAACTAACTGTATTCAACTTTCATAAGCTCAACTTAAGCCCTTCTAACTTATGTATAATTCATGGAAATGTAGCCCAGAAACCAGCTTTGTGCAACAAGTTACTGAATTAGTAGATTTTTAAAGAGTTGCTGATGTAAGACATGCTGTCCTTTACTGCCACATCTCACTGGAGGAACAAAGGTTAGTGGACCTTCACTGGAGCCAGCTGATCTGCAGTGTGTACACTGTTGAACTTAAAAAATGTCTTTTAACAGGTAAATGGACTGAAGGACTTCCTGTTACATTCCACGTAACATCCACAAATGACAACATTCACTCCCCAAAATAGCATCTCACATGTCCATTAGAAGAAGAAGTGAAAACACAGCAAAGCAAGTTAACCGATAAAGTGCAGCTCGCTTCATGTGCAGAGAGGAGGATAAGCATTTGGAGACATGAAACGTAACATATGCAGTCCAAGTATATGACTGACACCTGAGTGGGAAAGAGACTGTGGACTGGGCAACAAACACAGAGGAGGAAACTAAAAAAAGATGAAGAGAGACGCTAACAGGGAAGGAAGACAGACACGCTGGCAACATATTTGTGACATATGTTGCTGTGGCTGCTCAGAAGCCACACTGTGAGATGAAAATGGAAACAAAAAGTACCGGCACACCTAGAGAGGTTACAGGTTAAAGCAACAGCGGCAGAAACCTTGAAAAGAGAAGCAAAAATAAATCACACGCTTCATATTCGCACTTCGTTGGCTGCGGTTCTTGTTGCTGGTTCAGTGGAGGATGCTTTTTTGCAAAATAAGATCAAATATGCACAGATTACATATGTAGAAGGAGAAAACTAAATGTCTTCATTTGTTTTCCTAACAAGACAGTTTGGGTCTTTTTTTGGTTCCCAAAGGCAAGTTTTTCTCTTAATTGAAATGCTCTGCTGTGATTGGCTGTGTGGAAACTGATGCATCTGTTGTGTTCAGAAAAAAAAAAGTACATCTGCTCGCACATAAGCATATGCAACACACACACACACGTACACACGTACACACACACGTACACACACACACACACACACACACACACACACACACGGCCCTAAAAAATCTGTCTTTAAGTTCAAACTGAATTCAAAATGAACTGGAATGTGCTTTCAAGCTGTTTTAAGATTAAAGTAAAGAAGGAAGGAAGTCACCATATTAAGTCATTTCCCCACTTTTGCATTTCTTTGTTTTTGCAGTGTTGGAATTATTTCTGCTCGACTCGGCTCCAGGATCGTCAATCCCACCGTTTCAGCTCTGCTGAACATAAACTAATTTTTAAAAAAAGTTAAAGTTTGTGTAAAATGATGCTGTCAAAGTGGTTCTGTCACGTCGTACTTTGTTTCCCTTAGCATTTTCCCACCAAAGAAAGTGTTCTAATTTTGGTGTAACACACATACACGGGTCACTTTATTAGGCGTTTAACTCTCATTAATGCAGATTGCTGACCTGCTGGGTTTTCCTGCATCAACATCTACAGAGAAAACACCGGAAAAGAGAGGAAAATGTGTTGTTGATGTCAGAGGAGAATGGCCAGATTTCTTCGAGCTGATAGGACGATAACAGTGACCTAAATAACCGCTCGATACAGCCACGGTGCGCAGAAGAGCACCTCTGAAAGAACAGCACATTAAACCTTGAGGCCGACGCAGCAGCAGACCGCAGCGGGTGCAGCAGCGGGCGCAGCAGCGGGTGCAGCAGCGGGTGCCACTCCTGTCAGCTAACAGGAAACTGAGGCTGCAGTTCACGAAACCTCATCAAAATTAAACAGATATTTGTACAAACTTACTTATGGTAAAAAGATTACCAATGCTTATTAATTTCTTCCACGTATTCATACAGTTGGTACATTTTGGCAGCTCAGAGGTCACTCTGTAACTTTACGTTGTCACTTTGTGGCTGAGTTGCTGTCGTTCCCAAATCACTTCCGCTTTGTTATAATGCCACTAACCGTTGACTGTGGAATATTCAGCGTTAGCAGACTCGACTAAAACAATATTTATAAACCATCTCCAGCTGATGCAGGACTCTGCAGGCAGAAGACCAGAGGACTCTGCTTACTAGGACCAGAAGGAGACAGAACGTTTCCTACGCTGGCCATCTGTCAGCGACCTTATTAACTTATTTCCTTTTACTTGTTTTTAAAGCACTTCATTGTCTTGCTCCACTCTGACATGCTGACAGTGTACGAGCCTGCAAAGACCTGCAGGTCCTTCAGCATGAATCCTTCGGGGAGGCAGCTTTTACCTTTTAGCTGCTGGAACAGTCTGAGCGAATGAACAGCTGGAAATGCTGATATCTCGAAACTTAACAACTTGCCTTTTCAGCCAAGTTGTTTTATTTTAAGCTGCTTATCAATGAGTTTTTTTATGATGTGTTAATCTTATTGCACGTTGCTCTGTCCTGCTATTGACTTGTCAGTCAGCACTTTGAACTGAACTAACCTGCATGAACACTGCTATGCAAATAAAGTGTTTCTGGCACAGATCCATGTGACGGGGGTCAGAAAGTCATCGGTCATTGTTTCCTCTATAAAGCTACAGTATGACTGCAGTGTAAACAAGGCCAAATGCAGAGTTCTTGTTCTGTGAAAAACTAAAAGTGAGCAGAGGCTATTTTTTCAAAGGCGCTGAGCTCCTGCTGAGCTTTGGCAAAGAGTCGCCTCCCTGTAGGTTTACTGCAGAACTGAATAAAATACCAGTGCAACAAGCCAGACTCCAGTCTGATGGGCCCGTCTGTACAGCATGTGTGTCCTATGTCACATGTATGACACATACATGCATCTTTGTGACTGACACTCAAATATTGCTGGTGTTTCACTGAGTTTTGTTTCATGGGACATCAGACAATAAGTGCATAAAATCTAAGCTGCTGTCTCAGAGGTGTATTTGTTGTTTGCATGTTTGCATCTTCTGCTGAAGAGGGCAGCTTAAGTATTATTCTACCTCCAGAACATGGCACGCCATCGATGGGTGTCACCTGGCTGCATTACTGCTACCTTCTAATCCTCCTTTTCATGGCTGGGTTTTATTTTTACACCCAGGAGAACAACCACGCCGGCACTTGTTTGCCTTTGGAAATTAAAGGTGCATCTGGATCCAGAAATGGCTAATAATGCCAGACTTAACAAGCAGCTAAAGTTCTGCGCTCCTGAGCTGGATGAGGAAATTTAAGTCTTGAAATTGGGCCAAACCTCACCAGCTGGCTCCAGTGGCATTTCGGCTTGTTGGCAGGACCCACGATTACCCCATGAATCACTTCCTTTCTAGTACAGAAGAACTGAATGAAAGAATGAGTTTGATCACCAACTCTTCCATCGCAGACAGATGTGGGGAAGGACAAAAAAAATCGAACATCTCTAGGCTGCCTTTGTTTGACTCACAGGGGAGAAAAGCAGAAAGAAATGTTCAGCGTGATTGAAAACACTACACAACAGCTCCAGTTAAACAGCACTAACGATTTGGTTAACAGCTGTATTTATTATGCAGAAGCTTTCAAATAGTTTCAAGTCCGACTGCATCAAAGAGAGCTGTCGAGTGAAAATGAGATTAAAAGGAGAAATGAATCAACCCCATGCTTTGAAAATTGCCTTTGAGAACCTGATATTGGCTGAGGCTAATTGAGTTGTTTGTTGACACGACTTTGGAGAAAGCCCGAGGCTTCCTTTCACCCTGCTGGCTTATGCTGCTTTACATCCAGCCAGCCGCTTGGAGCCCACTCCCGGGGGGGCGGGGGGGGGTTCCGCACCGTTTTATCCCCACTCGCGACGTACACCGCTGACGATGTCAGCTTCTCTTTTGAAGCAAGACTTCACACGTAAAACCTCCATCGCCCCAAAACAGACGCAGAACCGCAGCCAAGGTCTTTCACCCCCGCTGAGTCGTATCACACCCCAAGGTCACGGTGAGGTTAGGCAGGTCGAGCAAAGCAACAGCAGAGCAGTGGAGCAAAATACGTAAATGAGCGCTGAGGAGACAGAGACAGGACAGGGAGGCAGGAAGATCAGGAAACGGCAGTGTGAGACCGGAGGTTTGATTTTCACTGCAGTCGCATCCGAGGAGGCGGTTTTCTCGTTAGCATTCAGGAGGCAGAGCTGGAGGTGATGAGAGAGCACCTTTTTGCTGCAGGCAGTGACCCGAAAGGCAGCGGGGAGGGAGGGGGGGGGTCGAGGTCAAGAGGGAACTTACCTCGAACATAAAGGTTAGCCGGAGCAGAATAACGAGTCCCAGCGCTGTTGACAGCCACACACTCGTATTTGCCCTGGTCCGACTCCTCGCTGTTTTCAATCTGAAGTGCTCCTGGGGAGGGAGGTTAAAATGCCACAGTTAAGATCTGCAGCACACACACACCGAAACACAGACCTACTGTACACAGGTGTTAGCCTGATCATTCACACATGAAGCTGCTCGTGACTTTAATGAGCCCAAATCTATACTTGTATCATTCATAATTATTTACCACTACTTTAACAGCCTTTATTGTGCTGACCCAGGCTTTGCAGCTCGTTCTCATTTCCAGGGTTTCAAGTACTGCAGTTTGGTATGAAAAGGCGTCTTTTTGACACCAGTAAACTTGGTGAGCATTTATAAACTTTGCAGGTGCGATGTGGAGACACGGACACCTGCTGATTAGATCTACAGGTATGAAGCATCCCAATAAAACTGCAGCACACACGTCATGGCCATGGTCTACTGGCACAATTAACTGCACAGCAAGCTGCATTGTTTATCAGATAACTGCATTAAAGATACTTCACACAGCACCAACAAACACGACTAAGAGGCCCAGTTCAGTGGGAGCTGTGCAGGCAGCTTCCCTATGAAAGGGAAACATTTGATACAGGAAGCAGAACCTGGTTCTTGCATCAGGCTGTAAACCTGTGTGAGTCTGAGCAGACTGACGAGCTTTTGCAGACGGCAGGTTTTGGCTTCACGTCGAGTTTGTTGCCTCGAGTGAGTCAAAGACAACAAATCATCAAGTGAAAACGAAGGAGAGGAAAACAAAAAGAAAGTTGTGACAAATTTGTGAAAAAGGACTAAAAAGGACTTTAATTCTTTCAGCTTCTGGGTGTCTTTGCAACACCAGACAGAACAGCAGCATTTGACACCCTGAAATAAGAACGCACTTATATATATGTGTGTGTGTGTGTGTGTGTGTACACCTGTGGGCTTCAGACTGCTTTTAGCACTAAGTTTTAGATGATTTTTTTACTCTTGGATCTGTCAGGTTCAACACAGGCTCCACCCACCTGCTGTTGACCCAATTAAAAGAAACTTGGCCTTAGCACGGGAAAAGCTAAAGCAGCTTATTTCAGAAGGACGATGAACTAAGTGGCTGCATGAGGGCCGAGTATAAGATAAAAAAAGGACTTAGTCTGAAATTTGAATCATGCAAAGCAATGTTAGTGGAGTCCAATAATACACATGTGGAACTGGTCATTTCCTGTGTTTCTGGCAGCATCATTTCAGCGCTGCACAACAGAAACTTTGAAAGTGCCACGAAGCTTTAACAGCTCGTCATCGTGGAACATTAAAATGTAATGTTTATGCATAAAAGCCCTCTGATTGGTCGAAGCCTTTAGTAGCACTTCTACTGTACAAACACATGATACATACCTGACACGGTGATTTACATCCAATCATACCAAAAACTCTCCTTTGCAATTTCATAGCATTTAGAAGAATGCAACAATTAGCTGTGACTGTTGTGGTTAGGTTTGAGAAAGAAAACATGTCTTTATTAATAAGGTGGGTTTATGTGTTGACTATGAATGTGGCATACATCATGCAGTGTAGCGGTGCACAGTAAAAAAAGTATGGGAAATAAAAGGTTAAGAATGTACATATTTCAGAATACAATCCTGAAATGCAACATGGGATGGGTGTGTGGAGCC
Organism: Apistogramma diplotaenia; assembly: GCA_015052665.1. NCBI lineage: Eukaryota > Metazoa > Chordata > Actinopteri > Cichliformes > Cichlidae > Apistogramma > Apistogramma diplotaenia. The sequence continues at coordinate 86,753 of VOQJ01003063.1, forward strand.
AGCGTAAGAAACAAAATGTGTGTGTGTGTGTGTGTGTGTGTGGCAGCATCCCGGTGGATCTGGTGCAGACGGTGAGCCCAGAGATGGAGGAGGAGCAACCTTCATCTGGGATGCAGTCAACAAGGACATTCTGCAGCCACGTATGTCCTTAAACGCTCTCCCACTCTCTCACACACACACACGCACGCAGCACAGCACATGTACACATAAGAAATCCTTGTGTCAAAATAGTGATTAAAAGTTTTTTTTCAAAAGTTCCTCCCGAAGAGTGACCGATGCCTCGCGCTGCTGAATCCTTCTCCATTTCCGTGACGACTCGCTGCGTATTCAGCACCTCTTGATGACAGAGGCGTTTCAGGAGAAAATGCTTCGTTCTCGCCCGAGCTGACGGATGTTTGCTCTGGCCTCTCGGCATCAGAGTGGCTGACAGGTGCTGCAGGGGAAGGTGTCCTGCCACACATGAAGAGTACGAAGCTCTTCCTGCAGACTCTGAGCCTCGTCTAAAGGTGCGTGTGTGCCGATGATCACTCCACTGTGATGGCACGTGCTTTATAGGTTATTAATTATGCACTGTCACAGCCTCAGCAATGCTGGCTAAATGCTTTAAGCCGATGGCAATATCTGCTGTAACACCTTTATGCTAACATTTTGTATGTTTCCTAATGGTTTTGGAAGCAACCCTCACTGGGCAGCTGCTGCAGTTTCAGTTTGAAGGTTGTGTTCACACGAGGAGTTTATTTGGTTTCATTTTATGAAGCTGGTTCAAATGTTATTTGAAGCTACTTCCTGAAGATCACTGGGACTGCCAGCAGTTATCCAGGATGAATATGGTAACCATGGTAGCACATGTTTGTCAGTGTGTACAAGTGGGGATTTACAGCCTCCTCAAAGGTGCTGGAAATGGGCCTGGAACAATCTAAGAGCTTATCTGGTTTGAATGTCTGATTTAGATCAAACACATGACTGCAGACGCAACCAGTTGTGGTGAGGAGAGAGCTGAGCGTGAAAGCAAAGCTAGGTCTGCTTTCCTTCCCTGATTTATGGCCATGAGCTGTGGGCAGTGACTGAAGGAATAACAGAGGAATAACTGGGCTTCCTCCCGTCTGAGGGGCTGCAGAGCTCAGAGCAGAGCCACTGCTTAGATGGTTTGGGCGTCTGACTGCAACACCTCCTGAAAGTCGTGCCCAATCTGGAGGAAATCCAGACACGCTGAAGAGATTATGTCTCCAGGCTGGCTTGGGACTGCGTCAGTGGTGGCAGAGGAAGACTAGAGCCACCAAGACCAGCACCCAGGAAAAAGAGTAGAAAATAAATGGATTGTGTTGTTTTTTGGTCATCACCGTGAGCACAGTCTCACTCCAGTGGGGAGAAATCAATATGACAGAGGTACCAGTGAAAGGGTGTCAGATCCAGTTCTTCATGTATTTTGGAGGGTAAATAATAATTGTTAGGCACCGTTTAAAATGTCTCGTCTGCACACCGCTGTCCTTGCTTTCATCCTGATACCATGAAAATGGGATTAAACAGCTGTTTGGTAGAAAGCAGCTGCCTTTGATGCTGCGAAGGTGAAGGTGAGCTCTTCCTGGCTTCTTGCACGTGTGCAGTACTGTAGTAGTAAAAACTAGTAGTAAATACAAATCAGTGCAGTAAATATTTACCTTTCGATGAAACCTTTTCCAGCACCAAAGTTTCACGTGGGAACACAACCAAAACACACACATACGAAGACTGTCAGTCAAGAATTTATGTCTCCTGCTTCTCATGGATGAGAATTGTTTATTAGATTCTTAATTGACTGTTATGCAACCTGCGAATAACCGGAAAAGAAACCGTCATTAAAATGTTGCTTCAAGACTTTAATTTTGGCACGTTTTTACCGGCCTTTCAAGACCACCTGTGAAAGGTGAGGTGCTGGAGGTATTGGAACAGGCACAAGGGACGGAGGGCTGGAAATGAGGACACACTGAGGTGGAGAGAGGAAGAGGAGGATGAAGGCGATGAAGAAGGAATGGAGGATGAGTAGATGTTTTTTCTGTAGCCAGCATTCTTACCTCTTATTGGTGTACCACCTGTGAGGTAATATGAATGCAAATAAGATTAAAGATAAGCATTAGTGTTAAGAGAAGAAGAGAAACACAGGAGAGCAAACAGATCAGAGGAAGCTAGTCTCAGCCTATTCAAAATAAACATGTCTGCAAATACTTCAGATATCCTTCAGTGCTGAATAAGTTCAAGTGTTGGCTCAGAGGGAGAAATAAGCTGGATGTTTATTTTCAACCAAAAACCAATTTCATAAATGGCAACTGTGGAAAACGTTTTGTGAGTGAAAGCCATTTTCTTCACTGCGCTCGTGATTTATTTCCCCCGTGAGGTCTGGAAAGCACCAACAGTTTCAGTAATGCATCTTCACGCAGCTCCAACTGGCAGTCTGTCATTTGTGCATCTGCTTATTTACTGTAACAACGCTACTTATTTGAGTTGCACACCTGGCTATTTGCACCACAGAGCTGGCTTCCTGTTGTGATCATAAAGCCACTCATAAAAAATAAAAAAACACCCCACACCTGCTTTTTCCCTGAAAGCACTAAGTTATCAAACACTTGACCCTCATTCACCAGCAGCAGGTCTGCTCTGAGGCGCTGTTTTCACGCGATCTGCCTGCTCTCCTCCTGATGCAACGCACAGAAACCTCCACGAGTCCTGAAACATGCTGCTGCGTTTCTGGCTCCATAATTAGGACACCGCATTAGCATACTACAGATGTATTTTTACAACACTTTATTTTGGGTCATCTGAATGCTCACCGGTGGTTCCTCTGCGCACTGCTCAGGGCTGAACAGCCTGAATACACACAGGTTAAAGGTTACCTTCTTTTATATAGAAAACTCACCATTTAAAGTGTGACTTATTATTTTATCGGCTCAGTGTAACTTTTGAAAATGTTACATAAATTTTTATCACAATCACCTCATAGCAAGAATGTTCCTGGTGTGAAGCCCGGCTGAGGCCTCTGTGTGGAGTCTGCATGTTCGCCTTGTGCCTGCATGTGTTTCCTGCAGCTGCTCTGGCTTCCTGCCGCAGTACAAAGACGAGCTTCTCAGGTTCATTTCTTTCTGTTTCCTGAAAGCTTTTACAGAAGCCTAATATTGTTCTGAGGGCGATCCCAAGAACATTTTATTCCTAAAAATCTATTTATTTTCTTGCAGCTCCAAAATCAGAAACACCTGACTGTAATGTGCGAGAAAAATGAAACAACAATTTTTGATCTGGTTTTTCTACTGTTTGGATTTCTGTTTATATTGAAAAACCCATCTTCATTTCTGTTCAGAAATGTGTGAAAAACATCTATAAAAGTTTGTATTGATTCATAATGATTCATAATAAAACCCCAATCTCAGGCAGTTTCATCCTGAAATCTATTAACATTGTATCCTGTTCTCCTGTAGAGTCGCCCCTCAGATTAGATATTACGTTAATCAAACCACACTGATTAATTAGCTAAAACCCATGGCTGTGATGATAGATAGATAGATAGATAGATAGATAGATAGATAGATACTTAATTTTATCCCGAAGGAAATTTGTCACTGTCCAATAATATTAGATAAAACCTGATAACTAACAGCTCTGCACTTTTAATGGTGGCTTAAGCCAGTTTTAGAGGTTTTCTAATTGGCATGTTGATGCTTAAAGTTCAGACTAATTATTCTGCACAAGCCCGAAGAGCTGTGATGTGATCTGAGTTATTTTGGTATCACCAGATTGTAAAAGTCACAGAACCAAGGTACTAAAAATGCCAGTCTCCATCTTTTATATACAGTCTATGATTATAGGTATAATGGTATTTAGAGCTGTAGCCAAGTTTAAAAAATAAAAATCATTAAGGCATCATAAACACAGGAACTGTTCAGCACCACTGAGCATTGCTTTTCTAAATTTGGAAATTTGCACATATGAATCTTCAAAGAGTGGAATTTCTACTTTGTTAAAACCATCTTTGGTTAAGTCCAAATAATCCTGATAACACGAGCGATTCTGGCCTGCAGAGAACATGTGAAGCAGGCAGCTGCCACGAGTTCCTCTTTTAATGAACATAATCAACTTTAATAAGCTGCAGTTGAGCAAATTGTTATTGTAGGTGAATAAAATTTAGGGTCAACAACTACACGAACCTCATCTTCACCCCCTAAAGCTCGTTAAGACGCTGTTAAAGAGAGTTCAGTTATAATTAAAATTACAGCTTGTTGTTATTCAAACACGACAGTCAAATTACTATTTACATAATATTAATTGTTCAGCCCTGCTGCTGCTCATTCTAATAGCAGAGTGTTTCCTCCTTTGCTTCTGTAATTTACAGGTGTCAGTAAAAAGGGGCCATTTGGGCATATCAGGTCATATGCAACAAACGGAAGAGAGGAGGATGGTTACTATGCAGATACTTCAGATCTGGATAATAAACCAAGCCGCTCTGACAGGAAAACAAAGTGTCAGATATACAGTAGGTGGTGAGACAGAGCAGAAGTGGAGCCCTGGAAGCTGTGTGGCCCCTGGGAGCTGATAAAGGAGACATCAGCAGCTTCCAAAAGGCGGGGCTGGACATTACCAAGACCTGCCATGACTCCCCCTCACAGCTGCCTGACAGCCAGATGAGCCCCCCTGAGCAGGAAGTCGGGGTGTCATGACAGATTCACGGCTTCATTGTGAAAAATAATAGGATTTTATTATATTTTCACAATGTCTGGATTGGAAGGATTGATTTTTTTTGTTTGTTTGTTTCTGAAGCAGAGTCCACCAAGAGCGGATGCAGTTGATCTTCATATATCAGCTCAGGACACCATCAAGATTGAAGATGCATGTTGTGTGTGTTTGTGTGTGTGTGTGTGTGTGTGTGTGTGTGTGTGTGTGCGTGCGTGTGTGTTTGTGTGTGTGTGTGTGTGTGTGTGTGTGTGTGTGTGTGGTGTAAA
>VOQJ01003064.1:3581-17982 GCA_015052665.1 Apistogramma diplotaenia
AAAAACGATGGTTTCCGCCCTCCCAAACAAACCCCCCCCCCCCCCCCTCCCGTCTTTCTTCTTGTTTCTTGCTTTTTAACCTTGGAAACTCAACTCCGCCTGTCCCACATTTGATGAATGTCATCTGCGTTGGAGCTAACAGAGGCTGTGGAACAAGAAAAGAAGAGTCATCCCCGCTCTCACGGATCATAACAAATGCCCCGTATTAATCATTCCTCCCATTAGATCACTCCTGACCGAGATATTCCACTGTCTCTTTTTTCTATTTAAGCCTTTTTACAGGCCACTAAGTTCCCTCTATCCCTTGCCAAAAGGGTCAAGGTAAGTTCAGCTCATCCTTACCCACCCCATGTGTGATCCTATGAGGAGTAATCCCTCACCGGACTGACGCACACACACACACACACACACGCACACGGCTCTGCATGCATTTGAAACCACTAAGGTGTGTCAGCGTGTGCATGACTCATGATGTACGTGGAGGCCGGTGGGGAGGGCAGGGGGATAAAAGAACATGCAGAATGTGTGATGCGCTTTCCGCCGGACGAATGACTGCAGCGTTTTTCTGCTATCGGGCAGCGAGGCAGGTCCCCGCGGATCAGCGGAAAGCCCAAGAATGTGACTTCTCAAACACCGGCTGGACTGAGCTTTGAGCTTTGATCCTTCACTGAAGAGAAAGTCGGATTTTCCGGCACACTGAGTGACGGGCCTGCGAAAAGGGTTGGGACTGGGAAAAGCCGGGTGGTTACTATGGCAAACGGGATCGTGTGTGTGTGTGGGAGGGAGAGAGGGAGAAGAGGAATAAGGCTGGGGGGAGGGGGGATGGCACAGCATATGCTCATTTTCAAACTCCTTTCTTTTACCCCACCACCCTCAAGTCATTTCTTTCTTGGCAACTGGCAGCTATAAAGCTTTTCTCAATGTGATACAGAGGGGATGTGAAGGGCTGAGGCTTGTCTGCAGTCTCCAGGGGCTTTTGCAGGAAGCACTGTATCAGAGACAGGAGAAGATAGATTCCCGGACAAGCGGGGAACAATGGCGGTGACATGGCATAACTAATCGATATGAGAAAGCTCTAACTTGGGGACAGAGTCAGGGGCTCTTGATGTGGCAGACTCCCATCTCTCCCAGCCAGCTTCACTCTTGCTCTCCAGTCCCACCACCCCTCCACAGCCTTCATTTCCTTTCTCAGTGGACATCCTTTGAAATGCTAAACAATCGGGGCAAAGTCCACACCTCGGGTTTCCCCTCGAGACGGCAAACTAATTTTCCCCTGGCACCGCGGTTCACCCGGGCCGTCTGCTCTTCCCTCCCAGAAAGAGCGTGCCGATGGAGGGATAAGAGGCTGGGAACCGACAGATTAGAGCGCTTTAAAAAATAAACTGCACCACCACACCCCCCACCCAATCACCATTAAGACTGGCAGCTCGGCAAACTAAAACATTTGCTTTCATTTACCAAGGACTTATTTATCACTTCTGCAATTAGATGATGCAATTAATTTGCACATGAGTGAGAATAATCTGTTTCTATTTATTCTGTGTCTTAACACTCTATGTTTTATATACTTTTAAGGTGCTCCTATTTCTTCTATTTTTCAAAGGATAATTATGATTGGACTAAGGACCAAGTTACGTCATTATGTTGATAAAACTACCACTCTCCTCCTGTTGATGATCAGAGCCTGAAATTTTGATTGCATGTTCAGAATAAGCATAAAAATAGTCGGCCTCAAACATTTTTAAGTGAATGATTCGATAAAGCAGTGCATCTTATGCACAGAGTCACATTAATTCAAATAATCCACCGTGCAATATAATCTGGAAACTATCTGGCTTTACTGATTTACTGAACTTTTCCTGAAGACTGCTCAAAGAAATTACAAGATGCATCAGTAACATTTCAAAAGGCTGCACAGCAGAGTTTACTCGGTGGTGAGGAACTCGTGGCCTGGCTGATTAGCCACATATATTTCATCCCCGCCTCTGTCCTTGCTGAAGGCAGCAGTGTTGTTCTTCATTACCTCACAGCACCGCTCGTATATTAGAGCCTTTACATCAACAGCGGTCTTCAGAGGAGTCCTTAATTAATATGGGAAGAGCAGAGGTGTCTGGCTCCATTCAGAAAACACCCCAGAGACTGAAAATATGATGTTAAATGAGGTCCGGACACAGCAGAGGTTAGCGCTGACCACACTGGTCGAAGCAGCTGTTTGCCTCTGTTATGTTGTGGTTTTAAACAAACACTGTGACACGTGTGCGCATATACATGCATATTTACACGCGCACGCGCACACGGAGCCCGCCTGGGTCTGCGTTCTGGTCGCGCGCAGGCCGAGCCGCTGCGGTCTGGTACGCTTCGGCATCACACATGCTCTCTGTTTATGTTGTGCTCTCGGGCTTCCTGCGGTCTGACCTGCTCCTGCCTCACAAAATCAGCAATCTGAGCACAACATTTCTCATCGCTTCAGCTGTACTTTTAAACACGTTTCTCACTTCATTTTCTCCAAGTTTCAGCGCATTGATTAGAAGGCAAAAATACGTTCTGTTTACGTTTGGATGGCCGACAGAGATAACCACTCTTTGGGCCACATCTAGGTCTTTTTTTTTTGATTGTGTATTTATGTGCAAGCCCCTGTCTGGCTTAACTTTATTCATGTCTATTGGATTGTCTGGCTATCTCTCCTTCTCCCAACTCTGGTGCGTCTCATTTTGCGCTCTATTGTTGGAAGCCACTGAGTTTACGGGGTTGCCGGCCGGCCGGCCTGAAAACATAAACGGGGGTCGGCGTGGTCGCAGCCGAGCGTGACGGATACAATAACCCCTGCGGCGGAAGCACCCATGTGCTAAATTGCTGCCACAAATGTTCTTCCATCGGGCTGCGGCGGGCCCATCAGAGCCATTCAGCTATCTCAAGCACCAACTCGCTTTCTTTTTCCGTTACATAATTGCGCCTTGACCAAGAGCGTCCAACAAGTAATGCTCCAGTTAAAGGTGGGAGGAGGTTGATAGGAGCAGGAAAGAGGAGTGGAAGATTTAGATTGGTAGTGTAGCCAAAAAGGAAACAAAATTGGTTTTCAGTCTGCGTGTGGCTGCCGGCCTGCGAGCAAATACCAGTATACTGTAAGCACGTTGTAAGAGATGTAAACTAAAAAATAAATAAATAAAATCCATAAAAATCCAACAAAATGCTCATTTGGAAAGAAATACAAGAAAGTGTATGAATGACTTCAAAAAGAGCTTCTGTAGAAGTTACAAGAAGCTCAAATTCTGCAACTATCTCCATCATTTAGGCTCATTTATGCAAAGTCTGATAGGCTCTATGGTTTCTCTGTGATTAATATGCCTTAATCTGTGATGGGGCCAGCTGGTGTTTATTTCCCCACACTCGACGGCAGGATTTGTGTGAGAAAGTCCAACAAACAGTTAAGTGGTTTTGTTTACAGGAGCTCCAGCGCCTTCTCCTCTGGGATTTCACCTTCCTGCCAGCAGCCACAAACACCTATTGTCTGCTAAGACCATTCACTTTGCACCTCCCATTCAGATCATCTCGAACCCAGCCATTCATCTGCGGAGGAAGTGGAACCGCACCCCGTATCACATTGGCAGGAAAAGATATACGAGTCAGATATCTTGTGGACAAAAAAAAATTCTAATGATATGGCTTTCTGAGGCTGTGTGCTATTTTTAGGTGGAATATTTGTGGTTCTTGCTATAAGCTGCAATGAATGACACGCAGCGAAGAGAAGGAGGATGAGGAAACCCAACTGTGGCATAAAGAGTATTAAAGTCCATCACGATCATCTTCAAGTGTGCCAAAAGTTGCCCCGCGGAGTTTGGAGAGCAAATCAATGATACACTTACTAGAGCATCATGGGACATTTAAACTTTCTACTGCCATTCAACCTTTTATAGTGTCCCACCTTGCCTGAAGTAAAGGCCACTGCTGCTACTTAAGAAATTATAACTTATTCATGGAATACACCATCAGGCTTATTACAAGCAAGCAGTTTGAGTGCATTAAACAACAATGGCTTGATAACCATTGTGCTGATCATCTAACACCATCATGACAAAATATTTTTTAGCCATTTATGGCACAATCATACTGTGTTATGTCAACGTATTTTCCCTTGTGCCCAATTGAATGCTAACCGTATCCAAAGAGACAAAAACTGTAGGTTCCATCATATCCACGAAAATCTGCAAAGCTTGTGACTTTCCGGTGACTTCGTTCCCTGACGGGCACACCATTAGGCAGACTAACCTCCACTTGAATACACTGCTTTCTTCACATGCCTTAGGTTAAAGCCAGACTTTGGAAAAGTGCACCTCCTGCAGAGTCTGTCAAAATGTGGGACATTGTTTCAGTATGTGGGACATGGGAACGAGGGATAAAAAGGCTGAACAGGCCCTCATAAAGAGGGACATCTGGCCACCCTACACTATTTCAGTTGCTTCCGCCTGCCTACAGTTTCTGTTGTCGCTGCACGAGTCCTTTTTTTATAACATCATCCTCCGCATCATGCCGTGCTCGTGGCAGTGAGGTCCCAGAATAGATCCATACCACCAATTAGAAATTACTGCCGATGCCATTACGGTCTTCTCTTATCGTGGTCCTCACTGATCCGTTGAAGTGACTCTGCTTTTCCAACACTGTAACTAACATATGCGCACAGATGGCCAGCGAGGCTGGCATTAACACAGAACACTGCCCTTTAACGCTCTTAGTGACCACAGATATTATGCACTTACTGCCATGTTGCTTAAAAAAATGACGGATGTGCTCCTGCTAGCTATTAACTGACCTACTAACATAATGTATTCTGATCCTAGTAGATCATTTACCATGGATGAAACTTCCTGAAAACAAAGCACATGCATAAAGCTCTCTGCAGAAGTGGGAAGTTCTTTACGACATCAGGGGATTTAATATGATTTAATCTCTATTCTGAACTGACAGCATGTTTCATGTGCAGTTAAAACAATCGCTCACTTCAACACGCCTCAGTGACCAAACACGCCCAACCCAGTGAGCAGCAGCATGCAGGCTCACAGATCCGGGCTGTACATCATCATGACAGTAAATAAGCATGAATTAGAAGGAAAGAGCTGTAAACACAACACACCTTAAAAACAGTCGTTGGTGGCCGCGCGTCTCGCTCGGCACAATAGCCGGGCTTATTTGTTTGCAGGCCAGATTTTCACTCTCCACATCCATGTTTATTTTGTATGTATGCACATGTGCATCCATCCGCGCAGTCACACAATGATAAGGAGTGACGGCCTGACACATTATGGCCTTGATAAGGTTATGTTGGGTAATGTAATCTGACAATCTTTAACTACGCAGTTACTGCACTACCAGAGTGACCTTAAGAAGAGGGGAAAAAGCGCTTTCATGTTTGTTCACGATACGATGAGAAGCTCACAGGAAGGAAAGTGAAAAAGCAGTAAATTTATACGATAAAAATGCAGAACCTGGAAAACACTTTTAGACTTCACTCGCAGTGAGGATCTTCCACTTGTTAGTCTGTGCCCGTGAGCGTGCATGTGATTAAATAAGCTTCAAACATGCAACAAAAGGTTGGTGTATGTGAAGCAACATACGAGTTACCAGCGTAATACGCTGCCACCAAAGAGGCAGGTGATGTGGGCAGCTTTGAAGTGATTAGCAGATAACATGGCTAGTGGATGCTAATCCCACCACGGCTCTCTGATTAGCTTGGAAAGCGAAGGTAATCCAAACTTGGCTCTGCTACTGCTCCATCAGCCCATAGTGAAAAGCCAAACTAGTGGGTAGTTATGACCGTAGTGCAGCAGAGGAAGAGGCACCAGTCTCCGGTTTCTTTTACTCTATTCTGCAGGTTTATATAGCAAACAGGCAAATTTTAAATATCTTGTGTGGCAGTTTTAACCATATTAGTGCAAAAGGGGATCAAAGAAATGTGTTTTCGTTTCTGAGTCACACAACTTAGTGAAGTGGTCAAATGAGAAGGTGTGGAAGCTTTTTACAGTGTGGGCAAGCCTCAAACCTCCAGCAACGTGTCATGAAGATGATTGCAGCCTTTTCTCTTACGTGTCCAGGGACATGCTGAAGACTCCGATCACTGCTGCTCACAGCAGCTTAAACCAGTGTTGTCCCCACACAACAGCAAGAGCCTGTGCATATTAGATGATTTATGAGTTCCACGGCCTCATTAACAAGAAAAGCCTGCTTCGTGGTAATAGTTATGTTGAGAAGCCTGAAAATGTGCAGTGGCCTAGAGACTGGTTGACAACCACCTAGCAACCAGTAACAGTTTCTCCAAAAACCTCCTTGTGATTGCTTTGGTCAGCCATAGTTTGCATGTGCGACTGTGGCCTTACACAGTGGGACACGTCTCATCAACTCACATCATCATTCCTGATAAACTTCACACTGTGGGTTCACAATAAGAAAAATGGGCTCCACGGCTTTTTGTGTAGCAATCCCGGTTTGTTTAGGGAGGCATAAAATGAAGAATGCACTGCAGTTCTGGTAGGAATGATGAAGCTAGAGCAAACCTAGTAAAGACAGAATGGATCTACTTGCCTCAGCCATCCCAATAGATGTGACAGCTGGGAAATGCAAAGCGATGCGTCTATTTTTTGGAGATGTAGCTTGTCTCTTCCTGTTCCCGAAAACCTCCCCTGAGCCGTCCTCTAAAAAGTTTATCAGCATCCAGAGATGCTGCCGGCTTTGAGGCTCATTTGGTCTCACTTCATACTCCACATTAAATGCAGTTTATTCAATAATGAATCTCCTCTGCTCCTCAGAACATGTGAACCCTGTAAATTCACTCAGAATTCTTCCACCACTTTCAATAAATAAATAGATAAGTGAGAAAAAGAAAATAAAACAGGCCTTTAAGGTCACTCTCTGATCCTGGGTGACATTCAAATGGAACTTCTTCACGTCTAAAGAGACTACAACAAGTCAGATTCCCCCATGCAGCTTAGTGAAAATATTTGTGAAATCCAGAGGCTGCCCATACCCTTGAGAAGATGAGGAGGAGGTTGGGCTGTGCTGTGTAACTGCATGGGTATGTGCAGACATGCTAGTTAATATGGAGACCAAAAAAAAAATACATGAATAAAAACTCTTTTTGCTGATACATTATTCATGTTTGTAGCTTCTGGGGGTTCCACATGAGTGACCACAGTTAGAGTTAGCACCGGGTTTCAGCCAAACAAGATGCTGCTGAGTATGTGGGAGGGTGGGAGCTGGGTGTGTTTGTGTGTGTGCGTGCGGACAGGGATGGAAGAGGCCGGGCGGGAAGTTTGCCTGAAGGCTTTAAAGGAGAACATTCACCAAGGAAAGCAGGGAGGGAAAAAAAATGGGAATGCAAGAACACACTACTGAATCAGCACTACTTTGCTAAAGGGAACAAGCGCACAGGCCTGGAAGCGTGCGCGGCCACGCACATATGCATATGCAGACGCACAATTTAACACACAGGCTGCAGTGTAACTGTGACACATACTTGTCTGGATTTCTGTCTCTCCCCTCGTGGGCTACAGTGCAAACACTTCATAGATGCTGCGAGAGGTGAGCAGTCCTCGTCTGTCTAGGCCACATGATAAACAATACATAACAGGTATATTCAGACTTTACTGGCTCACGCTTTCATTAAGGGCCGGAAAACTCGGTGATCCCAGTCGTATATGCGTGTATTTATAGACAGTCAGCCATGTGGCTATGGGCAAATACTCCGAAGTCACCAGATACTCCACAAGCTCCTGACTGGGCCCTCTAGCAAATGCATGGGCTTTCTTTTACGCAGACACACACAGGACCTATCAAAAAACACTGAGCATATCATGCACGAGACCCCCCCCAAAGGATGGATTGAGGGAGCATTGTGCCCAGCTATTTCTGTAACTTTCCACAAGTGATGATCTGAAATGCACCGCCTTCACTGTGAGTCCGCACTGCAGGGACCAAAACGGACACACGACTGCAGAACGTAGAACTCACATTTAGGATGTTTTTGGTTCCCACTTCAAGGCAGGTCCTCTGTCAGCCAAAGAGGATCGCTTACTTAACAGTAAGTGTTAACCAAAGTTTAATTTAGACCTCGGCATTGAAGTGGCCGACACCGTCGCCAGCGTTTGTACCTCTGCAGGGTGCGCTGACATGACGTGTAGTTACATTTCTGGAGGGGTGAATGTCAGGTTACGGCGTAGGGTTTCAGGAGGGTGTGAGTTTACCCACGGCATACATCGACTAAAAGGGTGAATGGGCCGGGCCTTAGTGTGTATGCTGATTAGATGAACAGATAACATAAATTAGCCGTGTATACAGTCGATGTTAAAGCCTACCTTCAAAAAACAACATACTAATGGGCATCCTAGGAAGTTCAGGCTTTACTGAGCCTATATGTCACAGAGGAATGATGGGAAGTCATAAAGAGACTGTTTAGACCATTCATATCATTGCATGCTTAAGCAGCCAAAGATGGATAAGCCTAAAGCCACAAAAAGCATGCATGAACACATCCACATATGCAGCTGCTCAATATCTGCAATATGAACCCGCCATATGTATGCAGAGTACATCTGTCTCTTAAACCCTTTCCTTTAAAAAGCTCATATTTGTAGGTGTGCACAGCAGAGGTTATTTGGTGCAGGAAATCTTAAACTGATGGCCACTCAACAGAAACTAGCGGAGCAGCGGGTATTTAAGTCAAGTGCATCTCACCTCAGGCTGATACTTGATACTGCTGTTCAAATCATGTTCCCTGATTTTTCCACTCACAGCTAACTGGAACATTTATCACAAGTTTCTGCTGCAGCCGTCAACGTTCCCGTCTTATTACAGATGTTGCATAAGCTGAAGGATCCACACCTCATCCCTCTCTCGCTTCAGATAAAAGCATGTGCGGCAAACAACCTAAAATTTTTTTTTAAAAACCCACACCTTGAGAACAAAGCGCTGCCGTGTCCCAACTTTCAGGGGAAATAAGCACTTCAGCTCACTCCCGCAAGGAAAACGCACCTTGTCGAGCTGCTAAACAAAGCAGGATGCGCCGCTCTTCTCTCAGCCACACGCCTCCTTACTTTTCCCCACCTCGTATTTCTGATTTCCTCTTTTTCCTTTCATCCTCGGTGGCTCACATTCAGCAGAGTCACTGGCTTTACCCACTTGACTTCCCTGTCCTTCACGGATTTGATTTTTTTGTCTGCTTATATGGAAAAGATGCGGTTGGATAGGCACCACCAGTCATGACGCAGCAGGGCAAAAAATGAAGCCACTGAAAAAGAGAAAAACATCCTAGAGCTCGGCCACAGAGAGGGCAGAGGGACGTGGCAGCAGAACTGGATCAGACACTAACTGGATCTGCAGACTCCCACCAGATCAACCTGTGGAGAATTTTCACAGAGCCACCGATTATTCGCAAAGTGCCTAAACATCTTGGTATAAGAGGCCCGAGTCAAGAGAAGTAATCCATTTTCATTACTTTTCACATGTATTCAGACTTGAAGATGTGTGTGTGTGGGCTTGTTAGGCTGTGGGAGTGTGAGACAGAAGAAATGACTGCATAAGAGAAGAAAGAAATTGCAGCGAATACAAGTGGGTGTTAATTTGAAATATCCAGCATTACAACCAGCAGATGCACTTTGTCCTACATTGCCTCTCAAAGACAAGCATGCGCTCCTTTACTTGCTCTGAAAAGGAGGCCCTATCAAGCTCCTGCATGAACACCATGGAGCAGCACCAGCAAACAAACTGCCAGGAAAACTGGGAGAAACAGTGATAAACCGGCATAATTCCTTCCTTCCTCTCGGTCAATCACACACCCACACTGGGCATACTGGGACTCTCCTCGGTGAGACCAGATGCCTTCTTTCCTTGTAACCATATCCTCTCATCCTCCACAGCCACCTCCTCCTCCTTGTTAGATTTGGCTAAGCCATTGATCCGTGAAGTGTTGTGAAATCTGCCAAAACGGAGCCTGGTTGTCGATGGCTGGAGCTGTGTGAGCAGCCGCTATTGCCGGTTGTTGCCGGGGATTTAAAACCAAAAGGAAAGAGATGCAGAGAGGAGGAGGAGGAGGAGGAGGAGAGCCCCCAACGGCAGAAGAGTGAGGGGTGATAGAGAGTGGTGAAAATGAGAGCGTAAAAGGGGGAGGCCAGGGTATCAACGAGGCCGAGAGTTCCCTCTGGAAAGAGAGCAAACTTCGGCACAATGGAACCCCTTTGGGGCAGCCCCAACTTTTACACCCCAAGAGTGGAAGTCATAAAGCAAGATGAAGCAAACGGGGGACAAGAGCCCTTCCTTCGGCCTGCCAGGCAGTCCGATCTGCTCCAACAAAACCCTCTTTCTCTCCTTGAAGCCTTGGCCCCTTAAACACTGAGCCATGCACACATTCTTCACTGACATAATGCTTTTTTAAGCTATTGCCCTCTTAAACTTCCCCCACTCCAGCATCACCACCTCCCTCCTCCACCTCCTCTTTGCTCTTACTCAGATTTCCTCCTTCTGCCATTAGTATTTGAATATGAATACCAGCAGAGGGGTTAAGTGTTTGTTTTCGCTCTCGTGGCAGCGAGAAGCAAAGGGAGGACGCCACTGCGCAAGCTGACGTCAAACAATCTGCCGTCAAACAATCTGCCGTCCCATTGATGTGCTGTCGGTAGGTGTTTGCCGAACAGCCTCTCAGGGCCGTAAAAGCTGCCGTGGAAACTAGCTCGTACGCCACCTCCTCCCCTTTCCCCAGCAGAGTTGCTGCAGGGTCCCGAGGGAGACGCAGAACTCCCAGGAGGGGAAATCCGTAACAAATATTGATGGACTGTGGTGGAGGAAATGTTCATGTTTCTGCTATGAATTCTGTCTGAGTGCGTCTAAAGAAGTAGATGCAGATCAGGGTTTCTGCCCACTGCCCCTCATTAATGAGATGACTGTGGTCAAGCGATCCACAGATTGGGAACTGGACAGTCATTTATCCTAAAAGGCAAATCCCCAGGAGCAATAGGCCACACCAACACACCTTGCCCTCCACAGTTTCAACTCAAAAAAGCTAACAGCGCTACAATTACAGCTAATTTGCTCAAAGGGAAACCACCACCTAAACAATCAGATAACATTTCATAAAGCAACGCTAAATAAATTTAAATAGCTTTACAAGAAACTGATGGGTGTAGATGAAACATACTCGGTGAGTGACAGGCTAAAAGTTTGAATCCAAGGGTAGGTGGAAGAAAAACGACATCAATTAACAGCGAGAATATTGCAACGATGGAGCCGGGCGTGTGTGCTCACTCTGCTGTTGCCCTGTCTCAGCATGCCCCCACGCTACACACAGAAAGCTGAGATGTGAGAATTTTTCTAAAAATGTAGTCGACCAAAAAAAAGAAAAAGAAAAAAAAAGGCGCATGTCAGAACTCAGTCTCTGCTGCACTACCCAAACGTGAAGACAGCAGCCATATCTTCCTTTCATCCCTCCACAGCAGAGAATTTAATGAGAAGCCTATCACACGTCGGTCCTGATCACCGCTTTTTGCCTCAGCCAGTCACATACCTGTCTACTTTAATTGAGTTCACGGGGATCCAATCAGCTTCTTTCTTTTGCACTTCTTCCCTT
Organism: Apistogramma diplotaenia; assembly: GCA_015052665.1. NCBI lineage: Eukaryota > Metazoa > Chordata > Actinopteri > Cichliformes > Cichlidae > Apistogramma > Apistogramma diplotaenia. Next base: position 15,187 of record VOQJ01003064.1, read on the forward strand.
TCTGTTCTGCGCTGTCAGAGCCTTCCCGAAGACACGCAGCTACTCACTTACCTGTCTGCCTGCAAACTTTTTACATCACCGTGTGGGCACTAGTTAAAGATGAGCATGCTTCAATAGTGACAGGGGGGGAAAGAGAAGGAGAACAGGGAGATAACTTATCACTGTGCAGGTGCCTCTTATTAATTCCTTCCTCTTAAACACTTCCTGACAGTCCTGGGAAGGAAGGGCATTTTGATGCCTTGTTATTTCACTCTTTCAATTACAGTTACCACAAGCACAACAAGCCCTTGGACCTTTTCCTTTCCTCCAGAGTGGAAGTGAGCAGTTTTTAATAGAGAAAATGACGCCAGGGGCCGGCCCACTGCTGTGCTAATTCTCCCATCGATTTTCATTTTGGGGGGAACCCTCCCAGCTGATCAATCTCTCTCCACCACCTAGCCAGCTGCTGGCCTGGGAGGGGGTGCAGGATGGTGTACTTGGCCTCACTGTCTGATTCGATGTGTGTGTGTGTGTGTGTGTGTCGAGTTCATGTCCATCCTCCCCCAATTCTTTCCCTCACTTGCTTCCCACCCTTCCACCCCTGCCACCTCCTCTGAGGCCAGGGGCGGCTTGGCTGCCACGATAATCCCTCAGTGAATGTGGGTCAGCGAGTGGGGCTTTGCCTTCGTCACTGAGCAAGGGGACAGACAGCAGGGTCGTGACCCCAGCCATCCTGTGTGCACTAGCAGATACACACACACACACTTGTGTTCACACACCCACGGATCAAGACAAAGACCCCAAAAGGGATGTGCAAGCACACACACGGGCATGAATAGAGGAGCAGACACACACCAGCAAAACTGCGCCGACAAAAACAAGAAGAGTTTGAAAGAAGCGAATGGAGATCAGTAAAAATCAAATAATTGGAAGATTAACCGAGTTGAATGACATGAAATTAACTGGTAAAGTGTTTGATTAGCAGTGAACTCAAATTTCAGTAAAGATTTTTAATCAGAAAGATCAGTAATTCACCCCTTTCATCTCGTCAGATATCTTCTAGTTGTATTAGTCTGCCATGATTAAACAGTTTGGGTTTTTTGGACTATTGACTGGACAAAACTACATTTGAAAATGTTGCTTCAGGCACTGGAAACTTGAGATCAGTAACCGGCTGATTAAAGGACGATCATTAGTTGCAGCCCTAGATAGCATATTAAAAAAACCTGGTCAACTGATAAAAGAGGCTTGTGGTCTTTGACAGAGGAGGTTCAGATTCCTGCTGGTTTTCACAAGGGCTTCGTAACAAAACGCGAGGATCAGCTGGTTTCCTCTGTTTCGGATCATTGGGAAAATTTAATCTTTACATTTATTACAGTTTGCTGCAAAGAAAACACAACTTGGAAAGTTTGGAAATGCTTTTTTTTTTTTTTAAATTAAAGTTGCACCAATAGTTACAAAGTTACAAAGAGGTGCTGGAACAAGTCAAATACAGAGCTGAGAGAAAAGCAGAGGAGTGAACGTGGAGGGGCTTTCAGAGGGACCGACAGCCCGATAAGATAAAAACAACAAACAGAGGTATTATGTAGTTATAGGTTTAAATATGTCTCTTACACACATGCACACACAAAAATATCAAAGAGTCCCAATTAAGCTGCACCACATTCAGACTAATTATTCTCCGCGTCATTAACATTCCCCATCACGAGCCGGGTACTTTATCTAAGAGAGAGCAGGCAATCATGAAATATTCATGATTTATTAATCTGACTACAGAAAAACAAACAATGGCAACCCGGGGAGTGTGACACCCTCTCCTGCCAAACACCGAGGTAGCAACACGACTGTGTTTGCTCTTCGCTCCGCTCTCCAACGGGAGGCCGCTATCAGGCGCCGCCGAGCTGACATTCAGGTGAATGTCATTATTCCCACTCAGAATTTTTGTTCCCCTTTTTTTTTTTAAACCTATGTTTAACTGAGATAAGGTGGTACGGAAGTGTTGCTGCTTTTCTTCACTTGGCCCAGATCAGCTACTGTCTCTCCTTCTGTGGCGCTCTGTCAACAATGTGTCAGCTGCCACGTTGTTAAAAAAAAAAAAAGAAGAGAGAAATCCTATGGAAATGAAAATGTGGCGGGGGAGACAAATCACATCATTGCTTCAGTGTTGCTCCAAGACAGAAGAGGGAGGAGAAGAAAAGTAAAGATAACCAGAGCAAACGGAGGGAAGCTAAAGAGAGACAAGAGGAAGAAATGCATATAAAAAAAAAGATGGTGTGTGTGTGTGTGTGTGTTGGGGGGTGTTAAAGGCTGGCCTCTCTCCCCGTTTCTCCCTCTCAGCCTCTCTGAGATAATTTTCTCAAGTGGGAAAAATTTCTGCTGATGACACAGTTGTGAAAATGAAAACGCCACAGTGCCGGGTTGATGCTACTGTCATTGACTCCTAATGGGGAAAAATCCCACTACATGCACAATTTTCTGGACTCTCCATTTCTTTCACTCCAACATACACCGCGCGTTATTATCACTCGACATCACACCCACTTGCTCATCTCCTTGCGCCGTTCTGAGCGCGGGCATTTGCAAACACAGACACATTTTCTGTAGCTCCTCTTGACATTCTCGTTCTCTAAATCTTTCTCCTCTCCGCCGCCCTCCCCTCTCGCTCGTTCGGTTTTCAAGTCCCCCGTGTGACCTTGAGCGGCAGCTGCCAGTGAAGTAGCTAAAGTACAAAGTCAATACGAGTCAACAAAGCTGGTTAAGTATTAAAGGGGGTTGGGGGGGGGGGGGGGGGCCCCCGTTGTTAGGCGAAAGAAGGGT
>VOQJ01003064.1:18002-47541 GCA_015052665.1 Apistogramma diplotaenia
AAAAGCAAGAAGAGTAAAAAAAGGGTGTTAAGGAATAAAGGGGGGGGGGGGGGGGTGGCACTGCTGTTAGCCGGAGAAAGGCTTAACAAAGAGCTAAAAAAATGCACAGTCAGACTTTAATGGAACACTCAATGATAATAATGATGCACTTTCAGCACTTCGCTTGTGACATTAGACGAGATTGTACTTTTGATTTCTGCGGGAGAATCTGCTCGATAGTGGGATGGACTCGATTCATTGCTTTCCTACATAAAACTGTGCACGATATTGTATAGAAACAAACGCCACATAACACAGTGGAAAAGCTCACAGCTGAATGAGACAACATGGGCCATAACGTGCGTTAGCGTTTAAAAAGGGAACCGCAATTTTATTTTGCGCTACTCAAACTGCAGAGAAAAATTAGCTCGAAGTATTCCTCTACACGGCAAAACATTACTGCAGAATTCCACACAACATCAAATTTTCCAATTGCGAATCCGTAATAGCCTTTCACTGTCCTTTCCCAGGATTATTGTCAGCGCCCCTGAAAACTCAGTGGATAATGTAGCAGTGAATGGGCCCTTTCATCAGCGCTCGGCCATGGAAGTGGACCAGAGTGACTCCAATTGAAAGCTGTTGCGGCTAAGAAAATCAATTGAATAAATGTGTGAAGCGTGGTGCGTTTGTGTCTGTGTGTGGTGAGTGTACGGTGAGGGTGGGTGGATGGGTGGGTCGGTGGGAGCCGGTTTAGGTACTTATATGCCGGCTTCCAGTCTGCCCTCCTGCTGCATTCCTTTGTAGAGCAGCATTCCTTTGGAAGGCCGCAGGGTCAGAGGTCACTGGCGCGGTGGGGGCTGCAGCAGCAACCACAGCAGCGCATATGTATGTATGTATTGGGAATGTTGATTCATTTATTAGCCAGAAAACAGTGAAAAGTTACGGTGCAGGAATCAACACTGTGTGCATTTAAGGCATTAACTGCATTCTTCAATAGCAGCAGTGAAACAGTGTCTCTGCAGCACCAAACGTGTGAGATTAGTTTGCAGACTGAAGCTTTGAGTGGTCATGTGCCAGTTTATTCTCACACAGCCTGGCTAACCCTTCGCTTTGGTGCTTTAAATGCTGCACAACTCCACTGGTCCTACTCTGTTCTGTACAACTTCCCATCTCACCCAGAGCAGGAGAGGCTCGAGCCATTGGCTGACTTAGAATCAACTGTAACCTGACTTTGTCTATTGATCAAATATGAATATGCAGTTTAACCAGATAGTACTTCTGTAAGTGCAGCAATATCTAATCATACAGTCAACCAGTCATGGACACCCTGAACAGTGTGTGTGTTAGGATGGATGTGCATTGATTGCAACCATTTAGACACACATCCTTTCCTCTCTGTGCTCATTGAAATAGCATCCAGGTAGAAGCATGCACTGTGCAGCCACTCAGTCTGCTCTGGCAGCGGTCGCTGTTCAACTGCTACCAGCTGCTCTGACACACGCGTGCATTCCTGAGTCTGCACCGCAGCGTTCCCGCGAGGCATCGCCTGTCCGCCCTCAGCCTCTGGAGCAGCGGCAAACACCAGCCGGCCAGCTGCATATAGATCCATTTACCTTGGAGAGCTACATCAGCTTGGCTTCGAACCCAAAGGGCTTTAAATTTGATTAAGAGGAAGGCATCAGTTTAATTAAATTTAAACAGGCTGCTAAATCACAACATGAGCAAATGTTATAAATTTATGCGTTGCACTTCAGTGCCAAATGTTAGAGTCGACTCAAAATCGGAGAACTTCAATAACTCGGGGGGGAAAAAATAAAAAATCTGCTTCATAAAGAAGACTACAGGCACAGAGATGTACAGACTGACATCCAAAAGCCAACCGCACTGTAAAAGTGCTGCTGTGCAAAAATGCGATTGGATTTATTGAGTTTTAGCGGGAACAGAAATCAAATACAGCATTGCAGCTGGAAATGAAATGACTGAGATGTAGCAGTATTGATCAAAATTAACTCAGCTGTGAAACACGCTATGGCAGAAAGAATCGGGCAGCGAAGACTCAGGTTTCCCTGAATCACTGCCATCGAGCTGGATCAATCATCCAATTATGGTACTGAGATGTTCCAGAGACAAAGCCACCTTTGGGAAAACAAGGCCTGATCCTTTAGGAAACAGAACCATGAGTGGAGCAGAGGGAGGCGGTCCGGAGACGACTGGAATGTCAGATAATGGATGGCATATCTCTCCAGGTGACACCGAGCCCAAGGCATCCAGGGAGATGGAGAGGGGGAGAATGTTGGAAGGAGAAGGGAAAAGGGATGATGAATGTATGGACAAGTGTATGCTTGTGAAGTTTTGTTAAAGCCCCCCCCCCTGTTTTTTTTGTATTACCAAAAAGTCTCTTTAGGGGTTAGTGAGTTCATTTGGAGTTCAAGGAAAGTCGCTTCACCCCTCTTTCCCTGCAGCTTCTCCCTCTCCGTCTTTCCGATTAACAGAAATAAACATATTTCCTATCAACTTTCCATATGCTGCCCATCTGTCCTCTCCCTTAACCCCGATGCCAGGTACGCACATACACACCCACTAGCAGCAGAGTACACAACTGCTGTTACTACACGCCTGGAGTTTCTTCACTCTCTGCAAATGCTAGAATCTACAGGTTGATAAATGCAAATCAAGCCGATGTCACTCACATGCAAGTGAACCTGAGAGTCGAGTTCACTGCTTAATCCAACTATGTGAACCTGAGAAAACACTGCCCTCTATATTAAAACATACCAAGCATTCACGTCCAGCTGTTGATCCCAAGGGGGAATCATTAATTACCACCTTGACAAAACTTGGACCTCCAACATTAGAGGTAATCATCTGTCCCTGGGGGGCTGAATGGAAACCATGCCACTAACTCAGAGAAATTAAAGTGGAAATTAACCCATTTTTACTGATTTATCCACATTCATAATTCAGCCGAACATGTTATACAGTTAGTGCATGCACCCTCAAGTGTTGGAAGTAGCGTTTTGTCATGACAGGGTTATTTTAACTCCCGTGGTCAACTTTCACTTAATTTGCACTAAGTGCAGGGTGCAAATCGAACATGCCCATACATGTCCTGCAACTGGGAGGTGGTGGAGATGGTGTGTGTGTGTGTGTGTGTGTGTGTGTGAGAGAGAAGGAGTGAGGCGATGGGAACGGGATGTCCAGGGAGCTTAACAGTCTGGTTGGAGGGGCACAGCAGTCATATTGTGAGATATAAACTATGACATGCAGTTCTTTTTTTGGGTGGGGGGGGGGGGTTGCTGACAGTTAATAAAAGGTTTGTAGATCTCTAAATTAAATCTACACATCAAGACTATTTGAAAAGGTTGCTGATCAATGTCCAATTTTCCAATTTCAGTTATGAGGGATGAAGAACAGCGTATGAGTTCATTTGAAGTATTCTGCAAGCACACAAGCACACGCAGGAGTAAATGCATACACGCTGTGGCACAGCGTGGGAACTGTGAATGACCCGCGCCTGCTGCGCTGTTTGGATATGATGACAGCGCAAAAAAAAAAATTATTAAGAAGATTAAAATAATACCCATAAATAATCACTTTTTCCCCTTCTCCAACTTACTTGTCATACTCTGCGTTATCTTTGTCACATCGCGCGTCTTTGTGCTTCTGCCAGTCTTTGCCGTGCTTGCAGGTGGTGAGCAGCACCACGTCCTCTCCGTTGTTAACGTGATATAAGGCATTCCTTGTGTCCGAGCCGATGCCGGTCAGGTAGCGCTTCCCCTTGAACACCAGCATGTATTTTCTAAAAGGTGGGATGGTGTTGTACTTGAGGTACCCCCTCTCTCCGCCGGTCCTCGGGTGCTCCTTAGAGAAGAGGGGGATAGACACGTCAAAGTTGGGCCTGAAGTTCTCGGTGCTGATGCTGGCTTTGGCCAGCATGGCTTGACCGATGTCAAAGCCCAAATCTTCCGTATAGTCCGGCCACGTCCCCGAGTACAAGTTAAATATAAGGTGGTTCCTGCCGTCGTTCCACAGGGGCAGGTTCTGCACCTTGGTTTTCAGGTTGTGGACGTATTGCGGGGACAGCTGGTCCCGGTCCAGAGTGTCCAAACTTAGAACGAACAGACATGCCTGTCCGGGGTCTGAGGTGTAAAATCTGGACCCCTCGATGGTCGATAAAATATTCTGGTAACTCTCTGAGATCTTCTCCCCCTTCTGCTGGGGGTAAACATAAACTTTGAATCCGTTCTTTCGACACAAAGAAAAGTCAAAGCATGAATCCATGCGACACTTTTTGCCTTTGTAAACACATGCGTTGATGTCCCTCTTCTGGCTCGGAGATATGTGCAGGTTGTACTCCTCGGTGTCCGTCTGATCCCAGGGCAGGAAACGATGTAAAGGGTCCGAAAAGTGAGGCCAGGGCTGCTCGGGCCGGTGCCCATTTCTGCTGCGGCTCCTGCTCGCCGCTGGAAGTTGAATCACTCCGAGGTAGAAGAGAAGCAATAGACACGCACCGGCGAAGAGCAGGATCAGGTAGCGTTTTTTGGCCTGCATGTGTCCTGCAAACAAGGGCGAGTTGTTCAGGAATAAGAAATGTAAAGTGGCCCGAAGTGAGGCTCTCACTAACCCCGACTACACCGCTCCATCCTCCGGCAGCCTCCAAGGATCCCCAACCCCCCTTCTGCGTATTCGGTTCCCAAATCCAGCAATTGATCCAGTGCATGTGGGCGATTTTAAAAGTCTTGTCGCCTTCTCCCTCTTCTGTAGAGTTTCACCATATCGCACAACGCCTAACAGCTGGGCTCTGGTGCGCCTACGAAGATCAGTGCTCTCCGGACCCTCTCGGACACAATCATATGCTGCGACTCTTTTCTTCTGCACTTCTTCTCACCCTCATTCAGCCTGGCTGTGAGGAGGCTATTCAAATGGAAAACTGTCAGACAGCCGCCTGGGAACTCTGTCCTCCCGGATAAACAGCGGCAGGGGTCCCCGAGGCTCTCCCAGACGTAAAGGTACAGCCCGGTTTGGATGTTAAAGTCGGTAACACGCTGACCGGGCAGTGTAAACCACGTCGGTGCGTCCACCACGCGCGTATCCAAATGCCTCGGGCAGTATTCGTCCTATCCCCCTTTCTTTTATCGCTCCATGGTCCCGTGTGAAGAAAAGCGAAAAAACCGGGGACGCGTCGTAGCGCAGGAGCAGGCTCAGCGGCACAACTGTAACCTGACGAATCCCTGCATTTCTCTTATTTATTACAACCTCCCCACATACGCGCCGATATAAAATAAAAACCTCATCGGCGGAGAGCGGCGCAGCGGGCGAAGTTATCCGGAAGACACGGGGGTAAGAAGCGGTGAGCTCAGACTGGGTAAATAGCTGAGAAAATGTTCAGAAAGACGGGATTCCTTGATCCTAGTGTCCAATTACCGAGTGCTCAGTTGTTCCGATTGTTAGTCGCTAACATTCCAATCCCGACACGACGGCAGCCGACGAGACGCCGCTGATTGGTCCGTCTGTGGGAACGGAAGAGGCGGGACTAGCGGAATGCACCCATTCATAACCGGAGTCCTCCGCATGTGCAAATTATCTAATTGTAAGCCTATATGGAAGCTGGAGTTCTGCCAGAGCGAAGCAGCATCAGTTAAAAAAGATCGGCTGTGAGACGCAGGCTGCGTGCAGGCGGAGAGGAATCACGGAGACGCTCTTTGCAGCTGCATCAAGCTTTTTGCAGGAAAAACTGTTTCCTCTTTAGATTCGTCACGACTTACCTGTTTGTTTGACTTAAATTGTCTTTTTTTAAATTAATATTGCCATAAAGCACAATCTTAAGTATGCACGGCGTTCTCCGTGTATTTCCCTGGCTTATTCATTATGCCTTTAACCTGAATGTGTCCAACTTTGATCTCGTCGACATCAATACTGAAACAAAGACTGAGGGGAAAACCTCGCAGACACGCATGAAAGGCATTCTTTTCTTCTATTCTTTAGCAGCTCCCCCTCCCCCTTTTTAGAAGGAAAACTATAAAAGGTGATCATAATCACTTCCTGCAAAACAACAGTATCACTTCTTATTTCTGATTTTTTAATTCCGGTTTCCTACAGCTTGAGAAATAGACAAAAAGGAGAAATAGTTTTTTTGTGTGTGTGTGTGTGCATGTGTGCGTGTCAAGGCTGCTTTCTAATAGTCTACTAAACTAGTTAATGAGAAGTCTGCCAGGTTTTGCTTGTTCAGAGAAACACTACAGATAGACGTGACTGTGTTCACGGCTGATTTTAGGGTCATTTGATTGTGTGTGCTCTGTAGGAAATCCAAAGTGTAGAGTCATTATGGAGGGCAAAGACCCCAAGAACACGAATGCAAGCTCTGCAGGCAAATATTCGTCTGGCGTTCATCAACCTCAAACACTGACCTTTGCCAGTGCTGGTAACAGGCTTTGTGCATGATTTGTTAAAGGCTTGTTATTCAGTATTTTTGTTTCTCCTGGTCTTAATAATGTTTAAGAAAAACACAATATATTTGTATTTAAATAAATAAAGTAATAGCCTGCTAATCATCTGGAGATCTATGGCTGTAAACAAAGAAGACACACTGCAGTCACATTGTGTTGCGTCTCAACCACCAGACCACCAGGACGGCCTGTCCGAGGCTTTTCTTTCCTTTAACATTAGCTCTATTAACTTGATGCATGGTCTATTGTTAGATGGGTTTTCATGGAAATCCCAAATCACCTACCCACACTCCTGACTGTGCAAAGAAAAGGGAAATCCACTCAAGTAAGATAAGCCCCTTGTAATTTGCCTGTAACATGTTGTAACACCGATAGCACCCGGGCCCCAACATCTGCTCAAATGAACGCTCTCATTGTTCACTTGTACCAAGGCGTTAAATGAGAAGAAGTTGCTGGAAGTCAACCTCGGGCCAAAGTTTTCTCGCATCCACTAACAAACCAAAGTGACACAGCAGAGGCGACCTGCTCGACAGGGAAATTAATAGCGGAGGAGTGGTTCTCGCTGAGTGTCACCATGCCTCATAAGCCCGCATAATCCTCCCTACTGCCGTTTGGTGGCACAACACTCGGGCTGGGTGAAGAGGCCATCCTCATTTTTTATCGCCCAATTAGCTCAGAAGAGGGGGACTAATTAGCTGGGCTGGCTGGGAGACAGGCCAGGATCCTGAGGTTGGCCAGCGCTCGTCGTCAGAATACGCTGCTGATGAAGAGGCCTGGGTGCTGTTCCAGGGGGCTGCGCTTGTCTTCAAAGTTGTCCCGCTTAATCTGATGCTAAGCAGTCCATATAGTAAGGTTTTGTTAAATGCACAAAGGGAAAATGTGTTTCCCAAATGATCTGTATGGTTATTTTGCACCCCGCGTTCAACTATAACAGCATCTTCTTGCAGCAATCCGTGCACCCTTAGAAAGTCTCAGTTAACATACTTGCAATGCCTCTCCTGCTTTTGTTTATGCCTGGGGGACTTTTCTCTCTTAATTGCTTGCAACTCTAATGAGAATAACGTCTGGGTGCTAAATGACACTTGAAACTAGGATTGTGTTAACCAAAGAAGTTGGTGTAATTTGAGAAGTGCTCTCTTAAAATTAAACTCGCGTCTTTTAAATGCAATGTGACCTCATCATTTAACGTTTCTGGAGATCAGGTGAGGAGGAGAGACGCTTGAGCAGAGGCAGCTGTGTTAACCATTCACCATCCACCAGTTCATCTCATGTATTCCAACTGTTTTGGAACATTTTGCGGCTGTGTGGTCTCGGCATGATTGCGATGAGGGCTGGGAGTTGTTCCAGTGAGCTTTGCCTCGCTCCGCTCGTTCATCCTTCCTCGTGTGTGCTTCTAATATTCCGACCACAGAAAAATTCCCTTCAACAGTCCCACTTTTGTTTCACTCTCCCTCACAGGACCGTACTAAGGTGGAGATTTGGGAAGGTGAGAAATCCTTGGTCGTCTGTGAGACTCTGAAAGGTGGACGGTGCGACGCGGCCCCGTAAAACATTCCCTTTTAATCAGCCGTGAAGAGAAAAACAAGAAAGAAATTGGGTTTGAAATATTTGTTGAAAACATGGATTTTTGGTAATGTTATATAAATTACAAAATCTTTGAAGAAAATACTTCCCAGTGGCCATTTATACTTCCACAACACCTGAGTGAGTATTTGAGAAGAATATCAGAGCTTTAAATCTACGTCTGTGGAAAAAAACAAACATGAGATTGAATCTAATGTAGCAGAAGATGGTAAATTTTCCCTGGAAAACAAACAAAAGAATCACATAAACAACTGAAATAAAACATACAAAACAAAACAAAGCATTTTTTTCCAAGAAAAAGACATGTTTTGTCTGTTAGATAAGTGATGGGAATAAAAATATTTGGCTTTTGTTTTATAAATAATGTGATGCTCATTTTGTAAATTTGATAAATGAAAAAAGTTTTGCTCGGGTATTCTCTACACTTCATATCTTGCCCCGGACACTCATTTGGCATTTGAATCAAGTGATAAAATCCCACCCAGTCTTATCTAAAAATGCAAAAATTTCACTTGTTTTAAGCTCCGACTGAGCAAACAAGCTAAGAGGGTAGTTAAACAAAGAGCTGGATCACCGGCTGACTGACTGAGACTCCTCTAGCTCCGATAAACTGTGTGTAAATCACTTCCCCCTTGGAGACGGCAAGCAGCCATGATAAAGACTTGCAAATTCAGGCTGCGGTAAACAAATACCTGTGGCTGAAAGGTAATCTGCGAGTTCAGAGAGTTTCAGGCAAAAGGAAGACAAAACAGCCTTTGGGCTGCTGCTGATTGGTCGCTGATAAACTCCCCTCAGGATGATGTAACAGGCGGGGCTCTTGCAACGACAAAGGGCATGTGTGTGTGTGTGTGTGTATGAAGGTGTGCACATGCACTCATGCCCCAAAATACTGAACTGAGGGGTGTGGGGTGTGTTTGGGTCCATGCACCTGGCTGGTGTATGCACTCGAGACTGTATTTTGCCGGGTCCCGCTCTCCCTCTGTGTGTGTGTGTATACAATGAGTCACAAATCATACTGAGTTTGCCTTTAAAGCCCGTGAAGTCCCACCTAATACCTGGGAATAGAGTTCCACTGATGTACTGTGTAATCTTGGCTACACGGTCTCACTGGGAGTATGCTCTTCCAGCCCGGCGCTGCTGCTTTTATTTGGAAGATTCAGAAAATAACACAAAGGTTTCAGATTGTTCTTCTTGAAGCATTTGTCTTGTCACCTGCGTCGCAATTCCCGAGGGCTTCGTGTTGCAAAGTTTGGGAGGGTAAAAGTTGAGAGACACTGTGATAAAAACATATTATAATGAAAAGCTGGTCAAAAGCGTCTGGGCTGCTCAACCTGAGGCGATGAATTAATCCCATATAGTCTCCGAGCTGACGACAACAACAAGTGGCACAATGACAAAGAGGTCAGGAGTTCAGCTAACAGAGCTGATGAAGCTGTGGCAAGTGAGTGGGAGTCAATCTGGACTTTGCGTTCTGATTGCTAGCCTCACGGACCGCTTCAGGCTACTGAATGCTAAATGGTGTAGCCTTGGCTATCCTTTCAAAGTGCTGCTCATTCCATGTGTGGGATGCCTAGTAATCTCCTTATTCTTTATTTATTTAAAGCGACCTTTCAACTCCCGAGCCGAGATTGCTTTGGGCAAACTGAGCTGGGTTTAAATGTTCGGGGGTGTGGGAGGGAGGCCATCGTTTGTTGCCAGGGCCTTGAGCGAACGGCGCTCAAACTCTACGGTTTTAACCCCGGAATTCTTCTGGGAAGCCCGGGCTGGCAGGCAGCGGCAAATGAAGCGTTTCAGGTTAGATGTGGTGATAGGTTTTTGTCCTCATTAAAAGAGAAATCCCTGCCACTGCTTCCTCATTTGTATTCCACCACAATTCGTTCGAGGTGGATTTTGATTTGGGGGATTTGGATGGTTTAAGGCCACTGAAGCCAGGAGGAAAAGAATGAATCTTGTAGTTTCATCTTACGCAAAGCCCTGAAAGAACAACTTTACATATACTTTTCCCTCACTTACTTTACAACTTTGCTATTAAGGACCAAAGCTCCGCCTTGGCTGAACAGAACCAAAGTATTCCTGCATGTGAGGGTCTAACCCTTGTCCCGTGGAACACCTATTCTTAAGCACACTTATGGCTGAATGTGCCAATCACTTGAAACATCGGCCACACTTCAGGGAGCTGAAACATAATGAGTGTCAGTATCATTAAATCTACCGTGCTGATATTAAATCAGTATCATTCAAAGGAGCTCATGCTGATATCATTGCTTCAGAAAGTGCTGATGCTGCTCAGGGACCTGCAGGCTCCAGTACGGAAGGATTTTGCATCCATTCAGAGATTCTCTAATTCCCCCAGGCACTACACTGCACAGTAATCCACTTAATTTACAATTACCCATGCAAGCCACACTCATATGGAATGATAAATGGACTCAAGTAATCCCAAGGATAGAGCATGTGAGTGTGGAAATCAGACCGTACTGTACATGGCCTCTTCTATCCTTCCATCATTTGTCTTCATATATACAGCAAGGTAGATACGCAAGGTCTGCTCTCAGTTTAGCATGCACACCCACATACTGTATTTACAAATATACATGCTGGACATACCTCATGTATCTCCCCTGTGCAGATTGCATGAATTCCTCCCTGCCTTTGAGGAGATGCAGGGCTAAAATCTGGCCGCGCAGGGTGAATGTTAATGTTTTAACCTCCCTCCTCGGCAGAGATCAGAGGAGAGCTTGCTCTTCTTACCCCTTTGAACTCTAACCTGGTTTTTAACTCTACCAGCCTTTGTCCTCGCTTCATCTGCAGGTGGGAGAGGATTTTGGCAGCTTTTGCACAGCTTTTGCTCTGTGAGGTATAGAGTTTACTGTGTTCACCACAATATGGTACGGCTTCTATAGCATTTCGCACATTAATAAAAATACAATTAGCCTTTTAGGAATCAAAGGAATGTAACTTCCTTCTTTTGTTCTTTGATAAAAGTATACTTCTTGAATCCTGCTATTAAGCAATCAAAACAGACTTGTGGATAAGGAGCTGCTTAAAGAAAGATGTAACTTTGCTTTCCAACTCACTGATGGAAAGAAAATAATCCACCACCATAAGTGAAAATACATATGTGGGTGCAACAAAGAGTGTGGGACTGTTAGCAAGCAGCCTCTGCCATCACTGACCATCACAAATACAGACTGTCTCGCCATCCATCCATCCATCCATCCAAGCATCCATCCATCAATCCAAGCATCCATCCATCAATCCAAGCATCCATCCATCCATCCATCCATCCATCCATCCATCCATCCATAAACTCCGTAAACTGAATTAACATTGCAGTGGTGTTGGGGGGGTCACAACAGTTGATGTTTCTGTACCGACGGATCCACCAGCGTGGGAACATCTACAAGTTCCCCCTTTAATTTCATTCTTGTGAAGGTTTTTTTTGGGGGCTCTTTTTGTTTCTTCATACTGCAGTTTTCATTTTCAGGAAAATCTGTTTTATTAATCTGATTCTTTGTCTCTCTGTGTCCACATGGCTTCCATCTCTGATTCATTTGCTCTTACAGGTCTCTCACTTTGGACTCCCTGACACATTTGATTGGTCTCTATTTCGGTTTCTAGTGAAAGACAGGCAAATCTATCTCCGCCTTTCACTTTTTAATCACCGCTCCTTGCTCGTTTCCTTGTTCTCTCTTTCTCTCTGACTTAGCCTCTCTGACCCTTTGACTCAGTCAATTGTGCTCCCTGTACCTCACCCCTTTTCTCTGCTTTGATTCACACGTTTTAATTGCCCATTCTCCCATCTCCGGAATTAATGAAATCTTTAATCACACAAAGATTTATTAAGATTTAGAGTGGTGGGAGAAGAATATAGAACAGGAAGGAGAAATGAAACAATATGAGGTATTTAGCTTCTTGCAGAGAACAGCAGATGTTGATAGCAGTGATTAACCTACAGCCAAACAGCTCAGTCGCCTCTTACTAACAGGAAATAAATCACGCAACAACCTTAACAATCTCAAATGAGAAGCACGTTTTTCTCCCTCTGCTTTGTGTATCGTTCGCTGTCGAAAGCCTCTGAGAGAGACGCTGTGAAGGAAACACGGCAGATCAAAGTCTTTCCCCCCCCCCTCACCCCCTCTCGCTGCAGTCCTCATGCAGGGAACGGCAGATGTGGGTGATGGGTTGACGGCAGAGAAAACAATGCAGTGAAAAAGGTTAGAGTGACATGTGAGGGCATGTTATGACTGCTGCTTCGACTTGACAGTGTAGGGTTAATTATGGATGGCCTCCTCTGTTGGCAGGAGCTTAACATTAAGCTGCACAGAAGACTGAGATGGCCTGGCTGCCTTCTGGCTATGTGTGCATTAGGTTCTCTTATGTTTTATTACTGCTCGAGGACGCATTTAGCCGGTGGAGTTCCACTCAGGATATTCTGACATGGGAAGTTAACAACAGTTTTTTAGCTGATGTTTTATTGCTGACATATTTTACTAATGGGTTATGAGTGAAACGCGTCCTCTGAGTAATACGGAGCCGGTGTAGCAGCTTAAATCACCCAGCTGAAAAGAGGACCCAGAGACTCATGAAGAAACACATGTAATTCCTTCTTTCCATAGCAATAAGATGACAATCTGTTCCTTATAATAAAAAAAACAGTTCAACATTATAGAAAATTATACTGTTTCTTTCAGAGAGGGAGATGAGAAGGCTGATACCAGTGTCATAAAGCATGAAGGAGTCAATTTTAATTGCTTGACACCTAATTAAGTTGCTGAATGGTAAAAGGCAGACACACAAATCTGGAGTCCGCTATTATCAGAGCCTGTTTTTTTTAACATAAACAACACTTGTAAGTCATTTACCTTTATTTACATGTAAATCTAGTCTCATTTGTTGCACGGTGAACCCACATGTCTGGACTGTCACCTCTCTGCCCCCTGATGTCAACATTTCAAACCCACGATGCTGCTGAATCAGTGGGTGGCTCAGTTAGCTCAGCAAGATAAAAAATGGGCTTTAGAGTGTAAGGTTAATAGTTTGACCCTCCTTGGATGTATTTTTCTTGACTTTCTAACTTTTTTCTTGTTCAAAAATGTGTTTTTTTTCCATTTTATTTAGTTAAAATTGATTTAAAAAAACGTAAAACAGTTAAATTATAAAACCATGTCAACTTGAACGTCCAGGTGCAGTTCAGGAAGCTCACTGAACAGATGAGAACAAATGCTTTTCCCCCCCATCTGGTCATTGGGAGCCTAGTGGGCTACAGTCATCTATAGGAATACAGGAACAGGAAGTACAGTCTCTTACACTCTCCATTGTAAGGTCTGATGTGTTGGGACACAATAAAAAACATCTGGGCCTTATTAGATGAACAACAACTTATAACAAATTACACCATGTCCATGCAGAAGCAGTGTGTGGAAAAACTAATCTCACGCCATGATTTGGAATCTTGTGGAATCATCTTAAGCAGCAAGACGTTGAAGCCTTTGTGGAGGAATCTCGGCCCACTCTTCTTTACAACACTGCTTTGCTTCATTGTGCCTTGCAGGCATTCATTTAGGCACAGCTCTCTTAAGGTCTTTTATCGGGCCATTGCAACACCTTCAGTCGTTCTTCTGTAGATTTGCTGCTGTGCTTGGGATCATTGTCGCGTTTCATGACCCACTTTCAACAAGCCCAAATCTTCAACCTTCCACCACCGTGCTCGACTGCTTTCCGTGCGCTGTTTGTGCTAATAGGCTGTGTTTGTTTGCATTTATGGCTAAGATCTCCGGTTTCTTCTCATCTGTCCAAAGCTTGGTTGGAAATCTTGTGGTTTGATTTGATGTTCTTTTTTGTTTTCTGGCAAATCTTCCAAACAAAAAAACATCTCTGGTCTTTTCCATCCACTACAGAGCCTTGATGGTAACCACTGAGAGCTCCTGAACCATCCAGCTACTCATAATGAATGTCATGTTGCCATTCTTGTCAGCCTGAAGCCTCTTATGGACACAGAAATATAACATAACAGAAATATAGAATTTGAGACAGCATGTGTTTCTGTTCTGAGAAGATGGCTGCTTGATGGGTTTTATGTTCCTAATTACGTTACGGTTTACACAAACAAGAACCAGGATATTAATTAGGCAGCTTTAGTGAGAGTGAGTTTCTTTAGCGTGTACAGGCATCCTCAGCGCTTAAGTAGGTCACAAACATGGAGATGAAGGAAGGCCCTTTATATTGCAAGTTATTAGCTCTCTTTGTACCAAATATTTTGCCGTAAACATGCACACATGTGCACCATTAGCCAGTCTTCTGTTGATGCATTATCTCATTCTGAACTACAGGTTTACATCAAAACTGTTCCATCAGCGATGAGTCAGATAGACCCAGCTTATTTTATATGACTCATTCAAATCTGTGGCTGACAAAAGCACCTCTGGAGGGTCTGTTGTGTTCTCAAATCACCATCACACTGCATATTCATACACATTTGATTGCACAGATGCCATAATTAGCTCGGCCAGGCAAACAAGTACTCTGAAGTGGTTCTGCCCGAGTGTATCTATTTAAATGACCTCGTTTTTTTCCCCTGTTGTTCACAGAGTTATGGATCGGAATAAAGTGATGTCAGCATGAAGGGGGAAAAAAGCCTTAAACATTTAGTCGATTTTCTGTCTTGACCTGGCGTGGAAAAAGTTGCTCAAGCCAGAAAAGTAGTGGATTTGTCTCTTTTGTCTGCAGTTTGAGAAGTAATTTGCTACATTTGGGGAAATGTGGGATCATTTTTGCTTTGTCATGGGGAATGCAATGATTCATGCTAAAAGAAGCCCAACATCTGGCCTCATTAATCATTTCTTTTCAAGTCTGGGTTTTCAGGGAATACTTTTCTCTTTTTTTCCCATCACATTCTCTCTATCTTCTTCTCCCTCATTCCCCCCCATCTGCACTGCTTGTCATCTGTTGACATTCTGGCATGCCTCATCACCCATATCACTCCTCCCTCCTCATTTGCTCCCTAATTTGTTTAGATGGCAGAAGAAGAAGGAGAGGGGCGAGAAGGAGCGAGGCTAAGGTGTGGTAGGAGGATAGAAAGGAAAGATAGAGTGTGGGAAAATGAAGAAGTGGAAAGCTGTAAATCAAGTTTGATGAAATCCATTTAACAGTTAGGGAGTTCCTCATTACTCACTGAGCTCTGAGTGAATGCAATGACACATCCACATTAATGCCACATGCTACATTGCCCAGGGCCAAGCAACACAATGATAAGAACAGTGTTTTCCATTCGCTGTGATTCCGAGCCCTCACACGCCAACAGTCATGGTGCGTTCAAGGCTTCGGAAACCGATAAAGACCGATGAAGCTCCCGTGACCACTGTGATTGCAGCTGACATGATGACATCATCATGAGAAAAACATTTGTCATAGCAGTTTCTCCATAAATAGGACATGTTTACAAATTCCTGATGACTCAGCTCCTTTAAACTTGACAAAGCAGTAATTTCATTCAAATCACTGTGTTTCTTTTATCCCAAACTATAATCTTTTTCTAGCCAAATCACAAAGCAGTGCTTTCATCCGGCGCAGCGGCTCCGTTTGATCATAACGTTTCTTTCTAGAAGGCACCGGCAAATTATGTAATTGGTTGCTTAATTTAACTGACTCGGTGATGCAGCTAAAACAGGAGAAACAACGAATAAAAAAGGACAAAGTCATAAAAATTCATTCTCAACCTTAGAATTTCTTCGTCTTCTTCTTTGTGTTTTTTTTAGCTGTTCCCTTTAGGGATTGACACAGCACATCATCTGCCTCCATCTCACCCCATCCCTACCATCCCCTTCTGTCACACCAGCTCTCCCCTGTGGTCTTCCTCTCGTCCTCCAGCCTCGCAGTTCCATCTTCAACATCTTTTGTCTAATGTAGCCACTTCCTTCTCTGCACATGTCCATCTCAGCCTTCCATCTTTAACTCTCTGAACCCGAGCAGTCCCTCTCATGTACTCGTGTCTAATTGTGTCCATCCTGTCAGCTCTGCCACTGTCTCCAAACCGTACATCATAGCAGGTCTCACTACCACCTCGTAAACCTTCCCTTTCATGCTCGCTGCTAAGCTTCCGTCACAAATCACCCCTGACACTCGTCTCCACCTGCTCCACCCCGTCTGCACTGTCTTCTTCACCTCTCTTGTGCACTGTCTGCTGCTTTGGATGGTTGACCCCAGGTATTTAAACCTATCCACCTTCATGACCTTTGTTCCGTGCATGTTCACCTTTCCACCTCACTCCCTCTCACGCAAACACATGCATTCTGCCTTGCTTGTACTGACTCTTATTCCTCTTCTCTCCAGAGCATACCTCCACCTCTCCAGGCTCTCTTCTACCTGCTCCCTACTCTCACTACAAACCACAATGTTGTCTGTAAACATCACAATCTATGGAGACTCCTGCCTGAACTCATCTGCCAACCTTAGAACAGCAGCTTTGGAAAAAAAAACTTTACACTTGGGCAAGAATGGAGTTATGTGACAGGTGCCTTTAGTTTTACTGGCTGTCTGTTTGCCATAAAGATTATGCATAAATAACAAAGCTAAACTTTATGAAACTTGGTGGAAAGGTGGAGCATACACATTCTGAACTGATAAAGGTCACTTCACTTTTTGCAACATCAGCAAATACTCATGCAGTGGAAAGATGTGAGCAAAGGTTCCAACACAACCCTGAGCCAATGTAGTAAAATGTAAATTAACAATGTGCTCCAGGTAAAATAAACAAGACGTTTGCCCTTCATGGCTATAATGTGAGTTGGACACCAATGTGGTGGAAATAAACCAGTTTCAAGGAGACAAAATAATCTGTGTTATAATGCAGCAGGTTTAAGTGAGTTTGTCTTGTTTTTTTGGTGCTGCATTATTTTGGCTCTTTCCTTTGGCAAAGAGAAGCTGCAGCTGCAAGGACGAGCTCACTGGCACTTACTGGGAAACATATGCTGAACTCACTCACAGCACCATCAGAATATAATCAAGATCTCTGTGGTGCAATCTGAACACAGTAAAATTCATAAAAGCTGGGGATTGCGACAGGGCTGTCTTTCCAAAGAGCAGATTAACTTTGAATCTGAAGTCTGGGGCATCAAAGTAGGAAAAGGTCATAAGGTAATAATGTTTAATAAGGAATTTTGGACATTGCTTTCTGAATTATGTTAAAGCCTGCAAGACAACCAAGTGGTGCTCTCACACCACAGTCTTCTTCCAGATGTTTGTGACATACTGTGATGGTAGAGCTGTGATAACTGCATCCATGATGTCATGAATATAGAATCTGAATGGTTTAAAAAATGAAAATTGAGGGTAAAAACAATCTCCTACTTTCTTTTCTTGAGGTCAAAGAGGAGTATGGAGGATAATTTACACAGTCTTAGATATATGTAAAGATTGATGATCCTAAAGGCTGCCAGTACTGATTGATGCAAACTGATTTGATTGCAGCAGCTTGAAAATTCAAAACACATCTGCAATTTGTGACATTTCATTGAGAACAAACTTATAATTAACATTTACACGATCTGCACTATTTGCCAGCTACGTTGATAATCCTTCGAATGGCTGGATGGTGTGTTGTGGGACTGTGGGATGGCATTACTGTATCTCATCTCCTTTAAAGGATGATCCTTTTTTTCTTGCCTATAAATGCATCAGCACTTATGAGTATGTGGCAAAATGTAACCAAGACCATCCTGGGCCGGTCCACTTATGATCTTTATGCACAAGACATATTTTTAAAAACCTAATTACCAACAGAGTCGGAGTTAAAAGTCATTCTATAGTTTCCATGAGCACGCTGGACTCCCCGTGATGTAAATTTCATCATCAGACAGTGAGCCCACAGCTTTGTGTGGACAGCTGCCAGTTTTTCTGTGACTGTGCAGACTCACTCACTGAGACACTACACACACACCCTTTAAGGACTCCAAACAGGCCGGACCTCTCGCCTGTGGTGTGCGCAGATGTCTGCGCTGAAAAACATCTGAACTACTCAAATAAGGTGAGATGATGTCGTTGATCAAGATTGATATTTAAACCTCTGCTTGGCACTTCTCCTCTTGAACAAAGACAGTTACCTCAGTGCCCATTTTTCTTTCAGCAAGGTCCTCAGATCTGATACCAGCACCGTCAATAATCTCCTTGGAGTAAAAATTTAAGCATGTAATCCTACATAATCCTCAAAGAACAGCGATTCATACGGGGCTGCCGATTAGCGCATTCATATTCACGTGGCCTACTGTGAGATGTTTTTTTTTTTTTCACATATGAAAAACCACATGGTTTATGAAACTTCTCTGGAAGCTATAAGACAGCGCTCGGTTTCACACACAAGCGCTGATGTGTGTGAACGCAGCCTCGTCTGTCTTCTGCGTGATGTGGAGGAAGCTGGTTTCCAGGTGGATGATGCATTAAGCCGTATTATTTCAAAACATATTACCTTATTTCTTTTGGCTATAAAGTATAAATATAACAGTAAATTTCAACATTCGTTGCAAGATTGCTGCAAGCATTGTTTATGCATGACAAAAGTCTGTGTCGCATGAGCTTTGTTATAAATACAATGCACGCTGACATTGAAGCTTAATACACAGACGCGTGCTTAAGACTAAATGGGCTCGGCATCAATACAACCTATTATAGTGAAATTACAGCAGAGAGGCAGGCCCCCAAACATACAAATATCCACACAAACCCACTCACACAAGGACAGGGAGTCATCCAATTAAGTGAATTTAATGCGGTGTGCTAAACAATAGCCTACATCACAGGGAAATGCGCACAATGAAACCATAAGAAGTAACATAATTGTGGTGTGTTTGCCAAACAGGCAAAACAAAAAGCCCGTCTCATTTGAATAGAAGCGCTCTGCACAACAACTTCTATTCAAATGATTTTTGTGCCTCGTGTACATGTCAGAGCGAGATATCATTAAACACTCGCACACTGACAGCCTCTGCAGCTGAAATGAGAAATGAAGGGTTTGTCCACTTAGATCTGTAGATCGTCATGAAACCAGCACATCCAAAAACTGTGCATTATACTTAGTTTAACGCTCTTCAAATCTCAAGACCTCTAAACCGTACATGTTTAAAAGATGAAGTGAAAATATAAAACCTTCCTTGGAAACATGTAACTGTAACTTTGTGTTTCTTCATATGCCAAAGTGGCAACATTTGAGTCTTTTTTTCAAATTTTCAAGACAAATCTGCAAACTAAGCTTTGGGTCCCTTTTTTCAAGCAACTCAGACAAAAAAAAGATAATTTGAAAATTAACTATTAACAAGCCATAACGACAAATATCTGTCTGGAGACTGAAGTTAGGCTTGTTAATATATTTGATGTTTTTTTTTATTTTGGCAACCGTGCCAGAATCTGAAGCAAGTGATTACAGAACACCTGCTCGCCGAAATCCAGTAATCTAAGAACTCATTTAGCTGGTACATCTCACACATAAATTATAAAAGAGATAAAATATGCTTCATAAGGTAGCGTGCAGCCTGGTTAGCACTGCTACCTCACAGCAAGAAGCACTGAATTTGGATACATAGATGAAAATCTATGGCTGGATCAATCCACGTCATTAATTAATGCTCTTTATTTTGTGGATAATATGAATGCAGAGTTCAAAGGTAAGGAAAGTGAGGAAGAGTGAGGCTCCATAGCCCCTTATCTTCGGCTGGCTTGGACACCAATTCCATGAAGGATGCCTTGAGCCAATGGTGCTTGGATAAGAACAAAAACTATGCTTAAGAAGCTCAAAGACACCCCCCCCCCTCGCCCCCTGGCTTCCAACATCTGTGAGTTTGGCTCATCGGGGTCCAGGAAAACAAAGACACACAGGTCAAGGTTTCTCGTGCTGGTATTGTGTCTATATTCTCCAATTTGAGCTCAGCTAAGATGGAAGATATTCAGCCTCTTGCTATTTCATCTGTTCTATGAAAGAATAAAAACTGGGGGTTTTCAGTGGGGGTGGGCGTCCTTAGTTGGCCATAAAGCTTTCTGAAATTGGGACTCACCCAAAGGTGAAAACAGAGGAAACAGAAAAATCAGCAGCCACGTCTGAATATCTGTGCTCATTTCAGCGCGCGCAGAAGAAGGGACGACACAAGCGAGGTGAGAGACAGATTTGAGTAATTTTCATGAAAGCCACAAATGTCAAACGCTCATTTTCTTACTGACTTCTCAGATGCGACATTTCTAGCAAATCAAACCGTATCTGTCATTTGAAGAGTATGCCTGTGTTCATGCATCACAAACATCACATGTTACACAGGTGGAGGACAGTGCTCGGTATTCCTCTTTAAGAAGCAGACTGCAGGGTATGTTCCAGCCTCGGGGAGCTCACACTCCTCAGCCTCTCTCTGAAGGTGTGTGCCAGAGTACTGGAGAGGAGTGTATACCCACATGCCAAGTAAAAATGTCTTTGTCAGGTCTTTAAATTTTAATGGAAGGTGGGTGGATGCTACAAAGCACAGTCTCTCCTGTACTGGGCTTTGGGAGTCTGTGCTGTTGCACATTTAGTTACTGTACAGCTTGAGCGAGAGCTTGATTTGCATTGCCAGCAATAAGAAAAACATGCTCCCGGTGGGTGCCGAAATCCAGCAGAGCTGATCTTTGTCCCTCATTCTCTTCATAACGTTTCTAGTATTTCTAGGTGCAGTGAGCGGGCCTGTGTGTGCTCATTTTAGTAGCATTAGAATCAAATCACAGTCACTGGTACTTTGCAGCTGAGGGGCAAACTTGCCGGGGTGAAAATTGGCCCCCCTAAATCTGAGTCGAAGGCTCTGGAAAAGAGATGACTGCGTGCTGTTGTTGGCTCAAGTGGAGATGTTCACGTGCCCTTGGGTGATGTTCATGAGTGGGAAGAAGGTTTACAGGCAGATCAGTTCACTGCTGGAGACTGTACAGAGCACCATCAGTGTTAGCTGAGCCTAAAGGCAGAGTCTGCTCACTGGGTGATCTGCATTCTTACACTCTGACCCAAAAGTGACCCAAAGATGAATATTGCTGATACATATGGTGGAAATAAGCTTCCTTGCAAGTGTGTCGGGCTTCACATTTAGAGATGCTCGGTCAGTGTGCTGCTCAGAGTGAAGTTACTGTTTCTTTGAATCAAAAGGGAGCAGCTGATTCCCGCCAGCCGAGGAGTTTCGGCATGTCTAATTGGGAACAGACAGCCAGGGCAGGAAAAAGGTGAGGAAGCGAGAGGTCTGGGCACTTCTGCTTAGATTGCTGCCCATGCAACAAGGACCAGGGTAAGTGGTGTGAAACTGTGTTTGGAGTGAGGTTTGTCGATTAGGCTCAGATTTTTTTAAACAGCTGTTCCTTTATGCATATTAGGAGAATACCTCCATGGTTGTCCACTCATGGGAAGATTGTGGCATTGTGGTAACACACACCTGAATGCTCCAGACCAGCAAACTCATCAAGTGCATTTGATCAGCAGCAGCTGGCTGCTACTCAGCTGCTTAATTACTATGTACGGGTGTACTTGGTTTTTTTATGGGGGGGTCTATGCAGTCCTGTGAAGAACTGTGCTGCTCTGAGCTGTGTGCTACAGCCTGACAGAGCAAATAACAGCTGCAGACGGTTAGCCTGTCTCCTGTCTCCCTCCCTGAGTTCTGCTGGAGCTTTCTTCCTGTCAAAAGGGAGTTTTTCCTTCCCACTGTCGCCAAGTGCTTGCTCACAGGGGGTTGTTTCGGTCGACTGTTGGGTTTTAATAATAGTAATAATATTAATGATGATGATGAAGATGAAGACAGTATTTAATATTTTGATGATTTTATATCGTTGAAAAGTTAATAAATGAATGGCTGACTATAACTGAAGAGTCTGAAAACCAATTGAACGCACAACATAAAACCATCACTCTGAAATATGATTTGATCCTTTGGTTCTTTCCTCTCTCCTAATGACTCAAGATTCAGAGTTATTAGAAAACCAGTGTTTTTAATTAACCTGCTGTTCCTGCTCCTATTATTTTCAGTAATTTCAGTCTTGCCCTTACCCTAATGTGCAACATTAGCATTGCAGATAATGCAGAAACACTGCAGAAAGTGTGTCAGCGTTTGCTTGTTTGGCATACAAGAAAAGGGTGAGAGGATTATTATTCAGTTCAATTCATTTTTATTTATATAGCACCAGCTCACAACAACAATCGCTTCACGGCGCTAGAAGAAAAGGAGCTGGAGAGCTTTTTGTGAGCAGCTGGTTTGTTGCTGTGTAAACAGATGAATTCTGAAGAAGACCTTGTAAGTGTCGAGACCTTTTGGTAGAATAATTCTGTGTGTGTGTAGAAATCTCCTATCAGACATGTTACTGCATCTACAGTCTGGTCGGAAAATTCTCTTTTTGTTGGTCTCTTCTCAGTGACTCAGTGCCTGAAAAGCTTGGCGTGCATCTCTGTAAAACATTCCACCTTCTAATGGCCCTGCAAAATCATTGCAAGAGTTTCCAAAATGATTAATTCTTGACAAATTGTCAGTATGGCGGTAATGTGAGGCAGTCGTGGCTTTCGTGCAAAAGCAGGTTCAAAGTAATAGTAATACTTGCAGCACCCTGTAGCACACTGAGTGAGAAAAAAAAAGCAAGGTTTGTGACATGTCCTGCTTTTTTTTTTTTACTTTAACTGAGTGGGGAAAAAAGAATCTGCAGGTGAAGGATCAGAAATGTGGGTAATGGATCCCAAGTCTGCATAAGGACTGTTTCACTGTGTGAAAGCTCACAGTATTCACAGTGTGTGCGCCCGAGGCAGGAGAAGGAATTACACAGGGAGGGGATGGAGCTAAGATTTGCATGCCCTAAATGAGGAAAAGCAAACAAAAACATATTACAGCTGACTGATGCTGGACTAATAAAGTGCAGAGCTGCACTGGAAAGAACAACTTACTGGGTATTAGCAATTTAATAACCTTGTATTTTAAATTATGTTCAGTGTCATCCATGGGAAAGTAAACAAAAAAAACCTATTGCAGTAGAATTTGTGAAATGAAATGTAAACTGTGTAAATTGCTCGACGATAAGGTCAGTGTCTGTTCATCACGAGCTTCGCCAGATTTAAATAAGGTTTCGGCAATGAAAGCAGCAGCAGGCCTTTGCAGCCATCATCACATTTCTGAAAGGTTGAGCTCTGCTTCACGAGCTCAGACATTTCGGTTCAAAAGGCAGATTTTTCCCCAACACCGTGATCTCAAACACAAACACTTTCATTTCAACTCCCCTTTCCTCTGATTAATTTAAAACAGGTTTTTCCAGTCGTGCACATTAGACACAACCTTATCTTCCCTTCGCCGCCGTCTCCCCTGCTCCACGTGTCTGCCGTGCCCGTTCCCGTGTGACGCACACGGAGCGGAGGAGACACACACGCGGTAACACAGCAGCAGAACGTCTTGCACTCAGCTGAAATGAAACACAAAGTAAATCTGGTGAATGACATGAAACATAACATCACAGGGGCGGGGGGGCAGCAGCTGAATGCACTCTGCTAAGGCCGTGATGTAGTGGTGAATAAATTCACCTTACACGTGAACAATCCCTGCTGAAAGTACCTACTCCACCAAGGACATCATTACTGTATCTTTACAGAGCAAATACGTGCTTGCTGAGGCCTGTACCATGAAGCAAGTTCAACACACACAGGGTATCTTTCCATTATCTGGATTGACTAACCCAAATACTGGCCATCAGGATAGGTTGTAACAGGAAGCTGGTTATCAGCTCGCTGAGTGCACATTCTGCACGTTCACATGAAAGGTTTGGCGCTGGCAGTATCTGACCAATCACAATTACCGGGAAGCGTATTGGCAGAAGAGTGGCTGATTGTTCAAAGGAAGATGAAAGTATACTCTGGAAAAGTCAGCACAACAGTGTGTGTGAGAGGAAGACTGGAAACGAGCTACTATATATATATATAATATATACACACACACACACACATACACGTAATATAATAAAGTTGTCTTCCATCTGCTTCAAAAGTGCTACTTCACAGCACAGGTCTCTGCTGTAGTGATGCCACACGGTCTCATAACGGAGCTTTAAAGGCAGAGGGCCCATTTCAAAAGATCTATGTCCTTCATATTTGTTGTGTTATGCTCCGGCCTCGGGGAAACCAGAGCATAACGCGAGTGGCTCCCCTGCTTCCTACTGCCGCTGAGGTCAGGTGATTGTCACCCGTGTGAAAGTGTTACAAAACCTTAGTGTTCCAGGATACTTAACACACACACACAGCAAAGTTTGGTTGGGTGTCAAGAAGAAGGTGGAGCCAAGCCGGTCTTGTCAGGTTGCAGTTTAAAGGTGGTGCCTCCAGTCTTCAACAAACGGCCATTTCCCACCTGCAGCTTACATAACAGAGAACTCAGCTGCAGTCGCAGGCTTTAACCAACGGCAGTAAAGGCATCAGCTTGTTTATGCCACTGATGTTTTTCCTGTTCTGTACGCTAAAATTTTGAGATAACCAGAAATCTATTTTTTTCTTTTTGCAGAAGCAAGTTTCCATACATAACAGCTCCGTAGACTGCTTCATTGTGCTAAATTAACTTGCTAACATGCTCAAACATTAGAATACATATAACTACATAGTATAACTATGTAATATAATGCAGAAATTTAGTGTCACTAAATGAAAACCTCACACTTTTGGGCACCATCAACATCTGTACCTGATGTGCTGGAAACTCATCTGAGCAGTTAAATATAGTTTAAGTCTGACTGAGAAAACAACAAAACAAACTCATGATACAGTGCAAAAGTCACACTTTACATGCACAAACAATAATGTCTGCAAAAGTGTGGATCAGAGTGAGTATTTAAGTGACACGGCCAACCCCAGAGTCGTGCTGCTGGTTTGAGGAAAGCGCTGCCACAGTGCTCTGCATTGTTCCATGAGAAAAAAAAAAGAAATCATTTCTAGAACAAATATTTTTGGACCTGGTCAGATGCCGTCCAGCTGCGTCTCACAGTTAGCAAAGCAAAAGTGAGGTTTTCCATGTTCCTGGCACATCGAGGCTGGTTAAGCAGGTACAAGCTGACCTACACGCAGTAACTAGAACAGTTATTAATCAGACTTACAAACTACTGTTGCTCTGCACAGTTAGATGAGAACAAAGGCAAACGCTGTATGCATGTCAGCATTACATTCCTCCTCAGGATGTCTTTTTGAGATTCTCCAAGGTAGGCGGGGCCTCACTTTTCTCCTGCTTTTCTCCCCCGCTGAGGGAAGATGATACATAATGCCTCATCTCTTCCTGTCTTCCTGCCTGTCTGTCTTGATATGTTATCTACAAGCAACTGTATCAATTCACTGTAACCGTCTGTCAGCCGGCGGACGCACCTGCTTCCCAGCGTCATTTTTAAACAGGAACCACGGCTTCTTCACCTGAAGTGAATTCATTTGGCTCACACTGGACCGACGCCACTGCGCAGTCATCCTGTTACGGGCTGCTGTGTTATTGTTTCACCGTGACCTTTTTTTAAAAAAAGTTGATGTGAAATGGTGCATTTGCACAAGTGCTGTCAAAACGGATGAGTGTTAGGCAGCGCAAACGTGTGTGTGGGCATGTGAAAAATGAATGCCGTTTTGAGTGAGTGCATCCTCCTGTGCGTAAGTACGTATCAACAAAATGGGAAGTCCTGAAATGTTGCTCTAACCTTGTGCTCCAGATGTTTTCATTTTCTATTCACTAGACTTTAATATTGACTGACTCCGAGCTGTCAAAACACATCAGAGTGATAACACACATTGTGGTGGGCTAGAATGTACTCGGTTCCCAGATGCAGCACTCAGTTCCCATGTTTTCTTTGTTAGGCTGCTGGAAGTATCTCACACACTGATGAGTTCACATCAGAGGTCCCTCCTGTCAAACAGTACGAAGGATCACTCTTTGTTTCCTTCTGTTCTCTTTGCTTTCCATCATCTTCTAACCACTCGGTGTAAAAATGAGGATTTCCTTGTGACTTTATTTAAGTTTAACTTCCATAAAGTTGTTTTTTTGTGCACTCTCTTTCTTAACCATGCATACATCTTTCCCCGCACTTAAACGAGAGCTTATTAAGAATGTTAGAGGGTAAAAAAAAAAAAGAATTTAAGCCCAGTAGAGCAGAAATCTACGCTGGATACTCAGTTATGTCTATTTTGAACTGCTTGTTTACCAGCTTTTAGAGAATAGTGACAAATGAGGCGAGTCACACAGTCGGCATAAAAACCCCAAACATTCCACCTCTGCGCCGCCACTGATTTACTCTCATTAACCTCCCTCCCTCCCTCGGTGGCTTTCGGCTGTCTTTGACCCCCATACCTTCCGCCTCCTGCTTCCCACAAACCGTGTCCTCATTTCTGGCTCCCCTGATGCCTGAAACATCAGCCTGTGAAACGCAGTCCTAAGTGGCAGCGTGAGTCTGTGGCTCTGACTTTAATGATGTTACATTAAGACAATAATGCATCTATCACAAACGTTTGATTTTGGCAAAGAAGCAGCATTTGGGCTTAAACAAACCGAATGTGTAGCCATCCTTTATAAGGACATAATATAAAACATGAATCTTGGCTTTTCCTTTTTAACAAAAATTATCACTGAATATTTTTTTTCTATCCAAATGATAGTAAAACAGTTTTTCTCCTATCTGTGTACTTATCCCACCACCCACTGACACTGAAATTGGGAGTAATTCAGCAGATGGGTAACCTCTGAAATGAAAAACTTGGTTTACTAGCTGATAAAATGTGTGGTAATCATGAAATAGAAGCACATTTAACCATGAAACTAATCCCGTCAAACTGCATATATTATGGAAAAACATATCTGGCCATGCACAAAGTTTGAGATTCATTTTTGGGGTCTTGAAAGAATCAGTTGAGCTGACAGATGAATTTTACTTTCTGGAATATCTTCACGATGCCGAGGTAACGCTGGCACGATCTTTTGGTTCTGGAGCAACGCGGATTCGCAGCAGTTCGGTTGCAGTTTCCCTTAAATACTCACAATATATATAAATTTTTCCTCATGGAAACAAATTGCTCCATTTCCACAGCAGCCATTTTTTTGTATTTTCCTGTTAGAATCCTTAAAGCAGACACAACACACTTCCACGTGAAATATATCAATTTAATTTAGTGCTGTAGAACAATTTGTATCCACTTTGTCTTCCTTCTTCTTTGATTTCTTCTTCCTCGGGCTGCTTTTTTTCAGGGGAGCATCCAGAGTGCAATCTTTCATGCAGGAGGGTGTTAAAAACTTTCAGGTACCAGGGGGGTAACATTAGATACTCATACTGCCAATTAGAAGGATCTCCTCCAAATGTCTGTATGTGCTGCAGGTAAGTGCAACTCTCTGGAGGGTAAAAACCAGGATCTTTTTATATTTTTATTTAAAATATTCCACTAAGTTCTTTGGAGATAAATGTCCAGAACCTGGAAATTAATTTACACTCCCAGAAGGAGTGTCCCACCTATCAGAGGGGCTTTTAATGCATGGAGGAGAAAGACTCATATACTGAGTCTCTCTCAGTCTATTGTATGTAAAGGTGGGTTTGATCACAGCTAAAGCTCCCTGGCAGTTGCCATCCGTATATTCCAAACCTAAATCCCATTCATGGGCAATATTTTTCAGTTCAAATAAATCAGAAGGACCGAGGTGAGAGTAGAATAAAGAAATTAAATGTCTCTCATTTTGATGCTCCAAGATGAACCTCTCTACATCACTATGATGGAGGCTAATAGAAATGGCAGTAACATGGGAATGTAAGTGTCTCATTTATATACTCATTTCTAATCCTGTCCATCCTGGTCACCACCACTGTAATCTTCAACTCCACCTCCTCTCTTTTTGTCAGTCCCACCATCTCCAGATCAGGTCTCGTTCCCATCTTGTAAACCTTCCTTTTCACTCTGGCTGCCATCCTTGTCACAAATCCCCCCTCACACCTGCCTCCACCCTGCCTGCACTCTTCTTCACCTGTGTTGTGCACTGCTGCCTGTTTTGGATCCCTGATATTCAAAATGATTCACCTTCACAACCTTTCTCCTTCTCATTCACATACATGTATTCTGTCTCGCTTTCAGTGACTTTCATTCCTCTCCAGTGCAGACCTCCACCTCTAAAGGCCCTCCTCCACCTGCTCCTCTCTGTAACAACACAACAATTTGTATCCATGCATGTAAATGAACTGTGCTGAGGCCAGGCTAAGTGGACTTCGACTTCTGAGGACATTCCCATGTTCAGCACAAAGAGAGAAAATGAATATTCATCAAACCGATGATTACCATAGTGAAATCTTTACTCTGTTTAAGCTCTTTTTTGGCCTTTACCAACTGGTAAATTACCAAATCTGCTTGCCGGGTAGTTCATGAAATTTCTCCTCCTGTAGGCCAACTAGAGGTACTGCAAGCCTACATTACCACATCACAGAACGGTTCAGGTTGAGACTCTCTCATCTTTTACTGTGTTTATACATGCACTTGTTTCTAAGTTCTAACTTGGTTGGCACCCAGGTCCCAGCTGTCGCAGCAGAGAGAGTCTGCGCCAAGCCGGATACCCACAGGGCACAGTGGAGCCAGAGGCTGCCAGCTGCCCCCCCACCCGAATGCCTTACACACACACACACACACACACACTCTCAAAACCTCCTCCACAGATCTTTCAAACTTGCCTGCTCCCCCCCCCCTCCTCAACACACACATTTAGACACACTCTAGGTGGGCAAACATCCAAATCTTGGCATGTTGAAACTGTAAAGGCGACAGGAGTATCAACAGCATCACGCTGCTGCTAC
Organism: Apistogramma diplotaenia; assembly: GCA_015052665.1. Lineage (NCBI taxonomy): Eukaryota > Metazoa > Chordata > Actinopteri > Cichliformes > Cichlidae > Apistogramma > Apistogramma diplotaenia. The sequence goes on from VOQJ01003064.1 coordinate 46,805, forward strand.
ATAATCCCAAGTACACCAGCACAGTCACACAGCCTCAATCAATAAATCAGTCCCCTCACTCAACACGTCTTAAGGAAAAAGAGGCGGGGTAATTGTTGCAGGGACATGAAATGATGTCATCTTTAATTCGAGTGCTCTATTTATTATGGTAATGCAAGATCATAATAGCTGAGATTAAGAGGCCGACTTGGAGATAAATGTGAGAGTGTAATGTTGGAGGCAGAATGTAGGCCAGCGAGACAATCGAGACATTGAGCTGTAGCTGAAGGATAAGAGCTGAGAGTGACTTTTGTTCCTCAAATTGTTGTTTATTCACTGTTTTGTTGCCATAGATCTTAAACTGCCCTTTCATATTGAAATGGTTATTGTTCAGAGCTATTTCGGCCTACACATTATGCAAATCTCGGGCAAGCCAATCAGCTGAAAATGCTCCACAGTGCCGGTTCTTAGAAATGGAAGAATACTTGTCATCACGGGTTATTGTGCACGATACGAAGAAAACTCAGTGCGTCTCGCTGCATTTGTTCGGTGCGAGGTCATCGTCAGAGGTGTGGACGGGATGTCATCTTTTCTCCTTTGGCTCATGTCAGTTTGTTGCAATCTGTGCCTGGAAGTGGTCTCAAGATTAAACCGACAGACACATCCACGCCGACTTGTTCGCACACACACACACACCCACACAAAAACACACACACACACACACACCCCCACACACACAACCAAACACACAAACACAA
>VOQJ01003072.1:4019-18860 GCA_015052665.1 Apistogramma diplotaenia
CATTGTGAGTTGTTGTTATATGTTTTAGTTAATCAAATTTGTAACGCATTGTTGGCTTCTTTATTTGAACAATTTGGCAAGTATTAATAAATCGTTACCTGTAGACGTGTATCTGTTTTTATGGTACCGCGCTGTCAAAAGTTGAATAAAACCTAAAAAAAACCCCGAAAACATTAAACGGCCCGGTGGGGTGGTGGTTAGCACTGCTGCTTCACAGAGAATGACATCTGGAGGGCCTGGGTTCGATTCCACCTTGGCCCAGGCCTCCCTCTGTGTGGAGTTTGCATGTTGTCCCCGTGTCTGCGTGGGTTTCCCCCCACAGTAAGACATGCGCTTACTGGGGTTAGGTTAATTGGTCACTCTAAATTGCCCATAGAATGTGGGTGTGAATGGTTGTCTATGTCTCTGCGTTGGCCCTGAGACAGGCTGGCGGTAGAGAATGGACGGATGGATGAACGATATGCACGGGAAGTAAATACTTCTGCTGCTGTTCAGGATGAACTCTTGCCCTGAATAGTTTCATTCTCTACTTGAATATCTATGGGCATCATCACTATTTAGCCTGAATAGGATCTTTTTGTTCTAAAGATCCGTTCGGACCTGATTGACTTCCCACTTAGAGTCACATGGACGCAACTATTTGGTTGTGACAATGCCTCAGTCTCAGAGAGAACATGTTCTTGTACACACATTCAAATTGACAGATAAGGTTTGAGAAAGTTTGTATTAGAATGATATTGTAAAAACTTGTCCTATTTGGAGGCATAATTTCTGTTAGGACCAATGCTTTTTGTATCCTTTGTACCTATTATTGTACTTTTTGCTCATCTGTTCCTCAGATGTCTTTGATGGAACGTGGGAACGCCCGGCCAGTGACTGCAGTGGCCTGGACCTCCAACAGCAGCACCTGCCCCAAAGATTTCACTCTGGTAAGAACAGAGAAAAAGATTCTAGATGTACAAAATGAAGCTTTGTCAGATACATGAACCAGCTTTCATTTTATTCAGCAGCAACCACAATCCTTTTTCCATGAGAATTACAATAAATTCTCCTGTCCCTGTTTTGGGGTCACATAGGTTTAGAGACTAGCTAGCAACAGCCTGGTGACCACATGTAGCTAGGAACAAATGATTAGTTCCCAATCGGGTGCAAGTAGTTGCCAGAGGCAGGGATCTAGCTGAATAAAAAAAAAACAGCCTGACTGTATCAGAGGGACAACCGCTTGTTACTGCTAATAGTAACTGCGCCCTCTTGCTAATTGTGGTAATAGCAAACCTGTACAATTCTCAGGCAATCAACCACTGGCTAGAACACTGAGAGGTTGCTGGCAGTTGCTATGAAATCAGTTGCTAAGCCTTAATCATGCAGGTAATCATGGAATCTGCACTCAGCACCACAGACTGACTCAGATTGTTAGTCAGCATCTTCGGTGCAAACTATTGATGAATGTGGCAATCGCAAGGTTTTTGTAACCTTTTTCTCCTAATGACAGCCTCTTGGACCCGCGACCAGCTAGTCGGGGAATACAAGTTTTTCCATAGCAATGGGGGGTTACAAAGGGGTTGACAACTGGTCTCTAGGCAAATGAAGCTGATAAGCTCAGAGAACCCCTGTCCGCTCTCTTTGTGATCTACTGAGGTACCAGACATCAGTATTTAGATAGAAGGTAACATCTTTACTTAGAAATGAAAGAACACCTATAGGTCACCAGAGGAGCTACAAATTGATTTCTTGCTCCCAACTTTGTGGGAACAGTTTGGGGACGACCCCTTCCTCTTCCAACATGACTGTGCACCAAAGCAAGGTCAATAAAGACATCGATGAATGAGATTGATGGCGAGTCCTCAACCAAATACTTTTGACAATATAGTGTACGTGTTTCTAGATGCACCTTAAAAACCAAGCCCTCCATCCTTTCATCGAAATATGGTTACATTTGGCTTCAAAAGAGTCTTCGAAACTAAAGTCGACAAATGAGTGACTATTTCCATCCTTTATATGCAGCCTAAGGTCCAAATACTGTTTGTTCTGTTGGCCAGAGACCGTGAAGACTAGTGAAATTAACTTTTACATTTCTACTGACATACCTCTATTTGTCATGTCCCTTGCTTATTTTTAAATAAAAAAATACTGCAGCTTTGTAACTGTAACCCATTTGCATCTCTGTTTTCTGCAGATCAGCCTCACAGAAGACGGAGCAGCAGCGAACTTTACGCGCAGCTTTGGAATGAAGTCTGGATATTACCTCTGTTATAACAAGGTGAGCAAAAAGTGAATGAGAGAAATGTGTCTGTTTACTTATCAGAGTTACAGGTACATGACCACAATATATCATGTATTTTTCTAACTCTTCCATCAATGCAGGACTCGACAGGTGGCATGGTAGTGACAGACATTCGGATCATTTCCGAAAAGGACTCACTTCCACATGGTTACTGCTACATACTGGAGCACCTTGAACCAAGTTAGTACACACACACAGACACATTTTACAAAAATTTTAGCAGCATTGCATCACATTCATTCAAATCTGATTGTTTGTCCAGAGGCCACCGTTTCCAAGAAAAAACGCGTGTGTGTACGCATCGTCCCAGTGGGCAGTGTGGACACAGCTGTGTTGGATATCAAACTGACAGCCAAAAGCAAAATGATGTTGCAGCATTACACATTTGTGGGGTTGGTACCATTCAAAAGCATGGACATTTGTATTGCACCTGTTTTTTCAAAGTATTTTATGAACTCTGTAAACACATTTTGGCTTTACATGCGTCTTTTCCCCAGAGACATCCATGGATATGTGCTGTGGTACAGAAAGGGTTACTTTGCTAAACCCACGCCTCAAGCCAAACCCCGCAGTTTAAGTCTCGATGTCCACAAACTCTCATTAGATCTGCCGGCTCCTCCTCTGCCCCTCAGACCCAGGTACAATGCTTATGTAGATCACATATGTCTCTCTTTAGAAGCAGATAGTTAAAATGAGCCCACAGCGCAGTTTGGCAACATCTTATTTGTTTCTGCAGCAACCTTCCTCCTGCGTTGCCGTCTGGCAGAGTTAGTCAAAGACGCTGTAGTCTCCAAAGAAAGGACAGCGTGGACAAACCTGCTGATGGCAGCATCCATGGAATGACAGGTACTCCAGGTCTCTCCTCACACTCAGGGATTCTTATTTATGTTTGTCATCACAGAGACCCACTCACATCTGCACTCTTACTCTCTGCAGCTCTAGATGGAGTTCCCTTTAGCCTCCACCCAAAATTTGACATCCAGGGAAATGAGGTGGTATGTTTAAAGTTTTCAGTACTCGTGGGATTCCAATGCAAAATACCTTTTTTTTTTTTTCTTTAGCCAGGTTATTTCTCTTATGCAAGTGTGTCTAAATATTTCTGTCCTAGGACTCTCATTTGAATATTCGCATAAAGTCTCTCCAAGACATTGAAAATGAGGTAGGTTCTCATCTGATCCTTAACTTAAGCCATGCTGGTCTTACTTCAGATTGGGTGCATGAATTGGGAATATCCTAATATTGCGTTGTCTGGAGCTTGAAAAAGGCAAATGGACTTCTTTAAGTTTCTTGAAGACGTTTCACCTCTCATCCAAAAGGCTTCTTTAGTTCTCAAACTAAAAGGTGGAGAGACCCAGGTATTTAAACCCCAGTGGGGGTTGTTCCCTGAAGGTGGCTGTGTCCTACTATTGTTCATATGCATAACCACATGCGCCAAGGCGTGGGTCATTAGTGGTTTTGGGTGACCTATCGAGGGGACCCAGTGACCTATCGAGGTTACATGAAGAAAAGTGTGAATGGTGGTTGAGGCGCCAAGGAGGGAGCTCAGGACAACATTGTAGACTGAGGAACTTTGGTGACGTAATGATTGCAGTGACCCATGCCTTCTTTCACACCTTGGGTCACAAGCCCCACTGGGGTTTAAATACCTGGGTCTCTCCATCCTTTGGTTTGAGAACTGAAGAAGAGGTGAAACTTAAAGAAGCCCAGTCGACTTCATCAAGCCCCAGAAACTACTGAGAACCTGCACAGACACACCCACTCTGTTTTGTTTTTTCCAGTATAACTACAAATTCAGTGTGGAGGAAAATGCTGCCAAGAGGATCAGACCATCAGTACCAACAGCAGCGACCCTGTCAACTCAGTGATGCTTGCACTTTCAGTGACTCTCATTCCTTTCTGTCCAGAGGGCATTCATAAGATAACTGCCAAACCTGTTACAAGTGAAAGATAATCACGCCTGCGTTTAGGTTTACATTTTCGGGCTTTAAAGGGTCAACTTTGGACATCACTGTATTTAAGACTGACTTCAAAGCCATTCATCTTGAAGTCAGTTTAGTTTTGATCCTGGATTGCTATTTTCAATCATTTAAAGTTTGTCTTCCAAAGAAAAGGCCTATTTGTAACAGCATTACAGGGTTAAAGATGTCGTGACTGTATGGATTGAACCCAGTCTTTTCTTTTGGACACTTAAATTCCAAATTTAGAATACTTCTATGCTAACAAATGAAGATGCACTTTGCCATTTAAGATGTTTTTCTTCTTCCGTTGATCTGTTTTGTGTCGTCTAATACAGGTAGCTGTTAAATATTTTTGTTTGAAGAATTGTAATGTCGGGCCTTTTTTGGTTTAATTTTGCTGCAAATAATGACTCATTACATACACTAACATATTTCAATGTAGAGTATAGTGAATTTCTTGTATAAATAATACTGTCAGTTTTTTAAATATATATATATATATATATAAATATCTTATTTAAAGGTGAATATTGGGGAAAATGGATAATTATTCAAACACTTTCTCTGTTTGTTAGTTAAAGGTTTTTGGTAATAAGCAAAGCTCATCACTTTTTTGTTAAGTAAGGCTGAGTTAGGACCAAATATTTATCTCTGTATAATGGTTTACTGTCTCTTTAACATGTAGTACATGGGGAAAATAAAAAGCTGAGAAACAGTAAGGCATGTGTGTTGCTCTTATGTAATCTAACTTAACAGATGTACTGAGGTATATGTGACCAGTTAAACTTCAAGACTTGCTGGATGTGCTGTTTTAGATGACATGACAGTGGCTTTGCTGCAACATGGTTCAGATGTAATGTACTTGAAGCAAAAAGCAACAGTCATGAGTGAATTTTCATTTATAAGCATTGTGTTGTACACTTTAATTTACCTAGAAAACTATTTGGAATTTAGCATGTAACTCTTGATCATGTTGATGGTCATTTCCACATTTTTTTTCCCTGTAAAACAAAATACCAGCTGTTGCGGTCGAGGTACTGTTAGCTAGTCTAATACTGCCACCTGCTGTCCTCAACTGGGGTTTTTATGCGGACGTATTTAAGGCAATAGCTGGATTTTACTTGTTAAACTCAATTAGAACACAGTTTTTAATCAAATAAATGGAGAAGTAAAATAATTTAAAATGTCCTTTTATTTCTTTCAGTCAAGAAAAGCTGGACTGATTATTTCAACAGTACTTTTTATTCAGATCCACTGTTTAGATGGTGACTTTGTGAGCGTAATAAAAGCTTATTTATTTTAAGTTTTAGACTTTTTTTATACTCTAGTTATTGCAAAATATTTTATATGGCATTAGAAAAGTTTGAAGGCCCTCCTGGTGCCTCCCTCCAGTCCCCCACCACCACTATTGCCACTGGATTAGAATACTGTTAATCCTGCCCAGCAACACTTAGGCTGTACTTTAAGTATTCCTATTTTATGCTATGCTACATGAAGAAAAGTACCAGGCTACCTACATACAGGCGCTCAAGCAATATTTGAGCTCACGTTAATGCCAGAGGTGGTTTGGAACTTTGCAGTTACTAAGTCAATTTTTGATATTTTTTTATGCACTATGCACCAAAGCACTCGCTGACCTCACTATCCTTAATTTTATACAGCCATATAGTATACTTTCTGCTGCTGTGCTACCATATTTTGGAAGCACGTATTGCACTTTGTTGTACTATTTATTTTAAAGCTTGGGCTACTTATTTTGCAGATAAATCACATTATGGAGGCAGATGATCTATTGTGGCGACCCTTGAAAATCTGGAGGCTGAAAGAAGATAGATCAAGCTACCCAGCAGGTAGCCTGATCATAAATATGCTTCTGAAAAGTGTCATTCTACCTAATGAAAATGTATGAAACCTACTTTCAGCTGTTACCTTGCTCACAAGGAGTTGTCACAGCGGGTACTTCTACATATTTGATTTGGCAGATTTTTACACTGATTGCTCTTCCTGATGCAACCCCAGAGGGCTTTGTAGGATCATTTTGCCTGTCAGGCAATATGTAAACACTACACTATGGAGCCACAAGTTTACTCTAGGTACTTGAAATATATTTTAATTACACATCTTGTGTACAATGAAGCTACTTGAGCAGGATTAATTTACATGTTTTCCACCGTGCAAAGCAATTACACAAAATTATGGTAAAGTCTTCTGCAGCATCCCTTTTGTGTAATAAATCCTTTATTGAGCCATACATAGGCCTGAAACTCATACCCTGTGTTGTATCTACTACACACAATATCCTGATGCGACTTATACTAGTCATTAAAGAATGTTTAACTATTTATAGCTTCTTGTTTTTCCTGTCTCCTGTAGTCTTTACACGTTTTCAAACTATTTCTTTAGTTTTTCTTTTTTTATCTTTATTTTCTGACGCTGAGTGACTTTTGATTTTTTTTCTAGTCAAACACGTTTTATTGTCATTCAGATCCTGTGTTAAATAAAACTGAAGTGAACTGTAGGGCAGTTGAGAAAGCCTACAAAATGACAATTATTTAAATTATCATAAACATGATATCGAGATTTCATTTTTATATGCGACAGTTATTGGCTACACCAACACACGACAATCAGTCGCTAGACTTGAAAAACAAGATGCGAAAAGCTGCAGTTTAAAGTTACCTTTAACCCTGCTGGTTGCTGTTACAGTCTGCCGTAGTTCAAAGTATATAGTCGGTATTTTGTTCCCTGCTCGTAGATTTGCAGCACTGCAGTAGATTCTTGCTGGTCTGTTTGTTCTGCTTTCCGGAAAACGAGCTCTGATCCCAACCAGCTGTTTCCCGCTTCACATGGATCAGCTGCACACACACACACACACACACACGCTTGTAGTAGGCGGAGGCAAGAAGCCACATACACACACACACGCGCGCGCGCTGGAGGTAGCCCCATCAGCTGGGGAGAGCAACACAGCTTGAATTATTATTTTTCTAACACTGTTCCTCAGTCTAACCGAAGTTAAAGCGGTATTTTAGATGTAAGCTACTGGCGAGTACACTGGGAGCTCTGCGGGGGAAAATCAACCGAACATTTATTTATTTTAACAAGGAGTGCAGGGGAGGAAGAAAGCAGCAAACACGGACTGAAGGTGGCTTTGAAAGCATGGAATATTTCATGATGCCGACAGAGAAGATACCGTCCTTACAGCAGTTCAAGAAAACGGAGAAGGATGTTATTGGAGGTCTCTGCAGGTGCGTAAAAATGCTAAATGTCTGTGATGATACCACACTGCGTGAATAAATAGCCTTTCGTGAGGCGTGTGCGCGCTGCAGTCTGCCTTCATGTAGCATGCTGTTAGCTTCGCTGCCATGTCTTGGCAGCAGGAGCGTGGTTTTGGGAATTAGCTGCCAGTGCTTGTGCCAGTTGATGTTGTTAAGGACGATGTTATGTGGGGGTTTCGTTCGTCTTGTGTTTTTAAAAATGCTGGCTGAACTGCTTGTAATAACTTATTACTAAGCTTGTTTGTAACCGCCTGGCTGAGGAATATGTAAATCAGTTGGGTGAAATCGATACATTGGCGTCCAGAGCACGTGGTAGTTAACCCGCCGCTTTGGTGCTACACAACAAATCATGTCAGTTAACCACAAAACTTGCAGTTTTAACTGAATTACTCGTGTTTATTATATAGGTGTAGCTGCAATAAAGTAGGGAGTGTAAAACTGTGTTTCGGGTATAAAAAATGCGTGTTTAAATGCTGCTCCGCGACGCGGTCGTCGTTGCGTCTTGTGCTAAAATTAGCTTAGCGTGGCTAACTAGTTAGCTCTTACTGCGCACTCTTTCCAGCCGTAGGAAATGTTCATAGAAGCCTGGTAACACGTATTTACTGACTCGTTTAGCTGAAACACACCGTTTAATATGTGCTGCGACAGTTACAAGTCTCTGTCCGTTAACAGTAGATCAATAGCTGAAGTTCTAGCTTCATGCTAATAGAGGAAAGCATTGTTCTCTATGATGCCAAGGGGGGCCTGCGGCTTCTGGCGGTGTCACGTTTCACGGCTGCTACCGTCCAGACGCGCCCCCCGGCGGCCGTGCTGGAGGCCGGCAACGACAGCCGACAACAGCTGGTCTCTGAACTACAAACCCCGGCGCGTTCAAGTTTGTGGGATAAATATGGTGTCCTTTTCTCAGTCGTTTCAGATCAAACGTGCATTCTTATCAGGAAGTTGAATGTGTAGAAATCCTACCTGTATGAAACTTCTAGTATCTAGCAAATTATATGTAACAAACATATTTTTATATTTTTTTTTATTTATTTTTCAGCGTTTATGGTTAATCTGTTATTCTTCATTTAATTGTTTTAGTGCATTTATTACCATATGTTATTATTTACAATCTATCTACATGACAATTGTGAGCATATATCTAAGGGGGAAAAAAGATCTTTACTAATGGCTTTAGGATGTTTATGTCTACCTACAGTCACCTGCAGGGTAATATATTTTTTAATGATGTAATAATGAGCTAAAAGGACTCTCATGTCTAAATTTATATTTCACCTTAAAATCTCAGGAAAAGTCTAATACAGTAATTTATATTTTACTAATTAATGAAGCTTTCTGGTGAAAGGTTAATGTTCACTATAAAACTGTTCACTAACTACTGTTAGTGGCTTCTAAACGTTAACGTCTAAACATTTAAAACCTTGTGATTTAATTGGAGCGTGACTGCTTTTCAGTCATGTTACAACCACATGAGCCGTGTCTTCGGTCTGACCTTTAGGCCCAGTAAAACATCACAAATCTGGTTCTTCAGGTTTGTGGCGGCCGGCTTTGACTTTAATGGTTCACTTATTTCTCCCTCTGAGTCAATATGCCAGAAGGTTTTGCCACCATGATATTCACACTCGTGCTTTAAAGGTGCTTTATAGGGCAATGAGTTCATCTCGGGCAAACCCGAGGCCCCAGTGCAGTTAGTAAATACCCTGGAAAGCTCCAGGTTCAAGGTTTAAAGAGATTCTCGGCAAGTGCAGTCAGTTACAGATTTAATTGTTTCATTATGTCACTTTTAACCCACAATTGCAGATTTGTCTGAGACCTGACCCGAATGTAAACTTGAAGGATAAAATATGTTTGGGTTGTTTTGATTGTGGAACTTAAACCTTCTCGGTGACTTCAGCAAACAATCATGATCATCTTCTTTCAGCCTGGCCAACATCCCCCTCAGTCCAGAGACCGCCCAGGACCAAGAGAGGAGAATCCGTCGGGAAATCGCCAATAGCAACGAACGGCGACGCATGCAGAGCATCAACGCTGGATTCCAGTCCCTCAAAACACTCCTGCCACACACCGATGGGGAGAAGCTCAGCAAGGTGCTGCAAGCACACAAACATTGAACCGCAGGCAATGTTTTTTCAGTGAACCAGACACTGGCATAGTGAGGAATAGAAAGTGACTCGGCACAAATGCAAAAAACAGTCAAAAGCATTTTAATTTGTACCTGTTAGTGGTCTTGTGTGAATGTCATGTGTCAAGACTTGTTCCCAAGTTCGGCTTTAGATATATATTTTTTTGCCCCCCTTGCAGGCGGCCATCCTGCAGCAGACAGCAGACTACATCTTCACCTTGGAGCAGGAAAAGACGCAGCTGCTGGCACAGAACAACCAGCTCAAGCGCTTCATCCAGGTAGCAGCATGTGTCCCTGTTTTTCACCATAAATTTGTGTCTAAAATCGGGTTGAATAAATGGAAGTGTCACACAGATCATATACCTCACACGAGCGCTGACAGTTCGTTTTAGAGCCAGCACATTAATCCATATGGTGTCGGCTTCTTCCCTGGCTCAAATACAAAATTTAGAGGAGAGTTAATCACACTTGAGCTTAGGCTTCTTTCCGTTACAGCATTGTCAAGTTTGGAGTACAGTTAGTTTAGAGTTCTTTCAAATGATTTATTACATCAAAATGTATGCATTTGGAAAATGTTGGTTGCTGTCCTGCAGGGTCGTCTTCAGTTTCCTCAGTGCTCCTTCAGTTAGAAACATGCACACAGCTGCTCTGTTAGTGTGTAAGTAATGTGAGTTTATGTGACCATAAATTCCATAGTGGCTTGAATATAAATAATAGTTGTTTATTTAAGGTCTATTTGATTCTGTATTCACAACATCAAATACTGTTTTTGTAAGTAGTGAATACCAGTATGGTAACTCTATCCACCTCTAATGCTCAATGTGGGGCCCAAACTGCAACTGGTTAACAGAAGTAGATGGACAGCTAATGTAATGTAAGAAGTTACAGTGTTTCTATTGTATCTGCACTGTTGGACATCATCTTGGAAGAGTATTAAAATGAGAAAAATAGAGCTTAGCTAAATCTCTAAAGATAAGTTAGTATCAGGAAATTTATTGGATGGAGAGGTGAGAGGTGCTCCGAGTTGATTCCCTCCACCAGTTTCCCTTAAATTACACCTCCTAAGGTAGCATTTAGCAAGTGAATGCAGGTGAAGGGAAAGCCAACTTAAAAGGTATGTTTTGGTTTTTTTAACCCTGCTGTTGGCGGCAGATTGCCTGCTCGTTCAAGTCGGCATAGGCACCATGTGTTGTTTTAAATGGAGAAGATAGTCACAGCAGCCACACTTTAACTGAGTGTGGTTTTTATGTCATTGCAGGAGTTGAGTGGCTCATCGCCTAAAAGGAGGCGAGCAGAGGAGAAAGACGAAGGGATCGGGTCTCCAGATATGCTGGAGGAAGAGAAGGTCGAGGAGCTGAGGAGGGAGATGTTAGAGCTACGGCAGCAGCTGGACAAGGAGCGCTCAGCCCGCATGCAGCTGGAGGATCAGGTGAGGCTCAAGCAGGAATCTGGGGGGAAAAATGACCCTTTTCCTTCTATGTTAAGGTCTTTACACACTGGATTCATGCGAATGTGTCGTGCATTAAAAAATATTTTTTTGTCTTGCCTATTAATGCAGCCATTCACAGCGACCGCTTCACTTCACAGGACGAGTTTTGCGGCTTTATTTTTTTTTTTGGCTCAAGTTAGATTTTTCAGACTTTTCACAAGCAAATAAATCGATCTGATCAGGATTCTGCGTTTGGTAACCAGTGATCATTCACAGAAATGAAACATGTTCAGGATAAAAGTTTGCATGTGAAAGATTTAGAATTTTGTGACATGATTCAGCTGCTATTTCACCACTATAGGAGTCAGGTGCAAAGAAGGCCGTTCATTTATCCAGATAATGTAAATCGTTTTATTTACGCCTCAAAATCTCGACTGCTGGTCATAATATCAAATTAGATTTTGCAGTTTCTCATAAGCTCCACATCCTGGATCAACCTGAAGGGCAGGTTGAGACGAGAAATGGAGACAAACGGGAACTTAATAGCTTGTTAAGTGGAAAGTAAACATTAGTGGAATGTATGGCAGTTATATTTCTAAAGAGTCTAAATGAGACTTCCGCTAATTCCATACATTTGTTTTAATGTCTGTTAATGAAATGTAGTGAGCACATCAATTCAATTCCATTTTATTTATGTGGCAGCAAATCACGGCAAACGTCTGCCTCAATGCGCTCAGCAAATACAACTTCCCAGCCAGGTTTTTTACGAGCCTTTAACCACATCATCTGTGTTTCCAATAGAAACACTGTTATTATAGTGTTAAACCTCCCTTTAGAGTATTTATTTAACAGATACGCTGGAATATATTTTGTGTTGCTCTGAAATCGGTTGCGTGTCGTTGCTCGGTGTAATTACTGGTCCATGTGTATTGTGCAGGTGCGCTCCCTGGACACCCAGCTGCATCCAGAGCGTCTGAAGGTGATCACCCAGCAGGTGGAGGAGGAGCATGCGCTCATCCAGACCCAGACGCTGTTGCGACTACAGCAGATCCACGCTGCAGACAGACAAACACACAGCCCACAGGTTAGAAACCAACACGCTCTAAAGATTATGTATACCTGAGGAGGAAGATTGCTCAAACAACCTCTGAAGTGGCCAATAATGTATGGCGTTTTGCAGTGATGTGGGTGTGTGTATGTAAATCATGGAAAACACACTTGGATTTCAGTTTTATAAATGGTTTGTCTGTTCCTCTAGGTGTTGGCTTCTTCTACTCCCCCTGCCCCCACTCAACACCCCACGGTGATAGTTCCAGCTCCAACACTAACCCAGTTCCCCCACCATCATGTCACGGTGGTCACCATGAGCCCGTCAGCCCACACCAGCTCAGTGTCCACATCCAGACAGAACCTGGACACCATTGTGCAGGTTTGAGCTTGTTTTACTTTCGAGGATCCGGGTTGGGTTGGCACTAACAGTAGGCCATTTTACACTGCAGAACTTCCTAGGCAGGTTTTGGGTGTCTCAACACCTTAATGTGTGTTCCCAGTGGAGAACCTCCCATTTCAGACTTCTTTCAGGCCTTTTTTCAAGGAAGAAAGAAGTTTTTGTTCTTATAAGCGGCCCTGAAATACTCCTGTGTGGTGCTCAACATTAACTGGGTAAACTCAAAGGCAGCTAAAACAAGTGTTACTTTCCTGTTGTTTTACAGCGCTTAAATAATGTTTGTGCAGTGGTCCTGTGGACAGGTTAGAAGATTGTTTACGAAACAGCTGGTCAGTGGTCCGGATTGGCACCGAAACACCTGGTGTTACATGAGCAAATTATTAAAGAGCAGATTATCGGTAAATTCCAACATTATTGGTACATAAGTTGCCTTTTGCATTTTGTCTGACCACCTCCATTACTGATTAAGACATGAATCTATTGTGCATTTCGGCTCCTCCTTAATCAGAAGAGTGCTACTTGTCTTTCTCTCTGCCTGTGTTTGATGGGTGGGGCTGCGCTGCCTCACATACACAGACACACACACCTTACTGTTTTTGAGGTTGGCAGAGAGAATCCTCACTGGAGTCACTGCTCACAATGATTGTTGCCACAAATGCAGCAGGTCCTTTTACTTGTGAAGTCAAAAATACGCAGAATCTTTTGAAACATTTACTGAAAGTCTGTCACATTCAGATGGAGACGTGCAGCGTTTTCGATTGCAGGGGGTCCTCGAGTTACGACGTTGATCCGTTCCTACGTTGCGCCGTATACCGAATTTCGGCGCAAGTCGGAACATACGCATCCTATCCTAAAACACAATGCGACTGGGGTGACGCCGTCTTCCTCGGTCCACAGCCGCGTCACGGCGTATTCTTCCACCGCGCACACCAACTAGTTCCCGCACACGAAGTTTACATTTACGACACAAAACCACTTAAGTCGAAACAAGGCTTTATATAGTATATAGGAGCTATGTCGTAACCACGAAACGTTGTAACTCGAGGCTGTCGTAACCCGAGGACCTCCTGTACTTAACTCATAGTTCACCTGTTGTTGCTCCAGGTGTTATGTCAGCACCCTGGAGCACGCACACAGGTATCTAAATTATCAGTTCTTCTCATCTTCTTTAAAATGTGAAAATGGTTTAATGATTCAAAGTACATTTTTAGCAGGTTGACTGATATGGGTGCATGAATTCAGTCTGAGATGGTCAAACACCTGGACTGTTGCTTTCAGTTCCCAGTTTCAGATCGCGTAACGATTTGGAGGCAGCAGTCAAATAATGTAATCGCAAATTAAAAGTCATCCAACATCGGATCAGTGTGGAGGTTTGAATTCAGTATATATGGACTCATTTGTACAGAATGGTTTAATGAGTAATACTGTTAGACAGATCATCCATGACTGAAATCATGTATGAGCTGCTCTGAGGTCAGTTCTGTTCTTAATTTGATTCTTTTCTTCTCCACAATGTACCAATAAGAATACTGTCAAAGTATCAGTAAGCAGTAGAGCTGTTAAAATGATCGCCGTCCCGACTCTGTGGACAGCTGTTGGTTGTGCTGTTGTTGATCCGTGCCAGCCGCGGAGAACAATGAAGTTATCCAAAAAGCTGAAGTGAAACTGACCGTCTAAAAACGATGTTTGTGGTGAACTGAGCCTCGTTCCTCGTTCCAGCCCACGTTTCCACCAGTCAGCCTTCGAACTACACGCAGCATCGTGCACATTGAGCTGCAAGCTGTTAGGACCATAAAACAAGCATTAGCCTGATTCCCAATGTTGGGTTAAGTGAAGCCAGATTATGGAAAGATATCCTGGCTATGCTGGACACAGCCTAGGACTCTGTGTTTTCCTGCGTATGTTTAAAAAAAATGTTCAAGCAAACTAATTTCCCCAATCTTCACCTTTAAAATAATGCTAATAATGTCTGGTGGTATTATTTCATAACTTAAACATATACCTTTTTAACCTCCTTCTCCAAGGCCATCCAGCACATCGAGCGCAATCAGGAGAGGAGAGCCAGCGCTGAGGAGGAGCAGAGAAGAGCTGTCATTGTAAGCCCCGCCCACGTCGCCATGGACACCGCCTGCTCGGACACAGACACTGACACAGAGGGGGAGGACAGTTCAATGAACTGATCCACCCAGTGAACTCTCACACACACACATATATAGCCACACACACACACACACACACACACAAATACCTTTTCACTGTAAGATTCCCTCCAGGAAGTTGACTGCTTTTTGACAAAAAAGAAAAAAAAAAGAAAAGAAAAAAG